>JARYGA010032811.1:0-105232 GCA_030545235.1 Helianthus tuberosus | reverse complement strand
ATGATCATCTTATAGGATGACACAAGCCATGATTTCTAAATCACTAGGCTAGATAAGAAAATTGGAAGAATCCAATATAAGGATGATTATTGTGATTTTCTCGAATCACATTTGTCAAGAGTGCTAACACGTTCTTAGGTGTTAACAAGGATTTGAATCTCTTGAATAGGTCTTACCATTTTGGCCATGTAAAAAATGACACATGGCTAGGTCTTGTCATTTTTAGATTTTTGCCATTTTATTATAATGGTAGATCTTATAAAAGGAATCATTTATTTCATTTTTCATGCTTAGAATGAAAATTTAAAGTTAATTATTCCATTATAAATTTAAAAATACAGATGTGCCCTAGACGGGACTTGAAAGGAATAATGTTGTCCTCGAAGGAACTGCAAGGTAATTATGTCCTTATAAGGACTATTAAGGAAACGATTTTTAGCAAAAGGAGTTTCTTCTTCATTCAATTTCTAAACGTTTTCTCCTCAGTTGCACGTTTATCCTAATCGCAGTACAAGGCTCCGCATTCCTCGGCTTCGTATTGGGGAGGATTTTTCTTATGGCTCCTTTGCTTGGCAATATATTAAAAGTATATAAATTGAAAGCAATAGTTCTCCGAATAGAGACGAGAGCATTCCTATGTTAAGTCTAGACTCAGAAGGTCAAGGAATGTGCTACTGTGTCACTGAGATTAAACACAAAAGATTAGTGTTCAATTCACTCAGTGTTGGCTCTGATACCAACCTGTCACACCCCGATATTTCCACGTATTACCGGTGGGCCCGGTAGGGGAGTATCATGACGTAATTGATATCGTCATAGTCAAACAACACAACATATGAATGCACGGCGGAAGCAAGAGATAAATATATTACATTCCGAATATAAAGTAATGTCAAAGTATTACAACGGAAAGTAAAGGATCCACAGGCGGATCAAATAAAAGAAAACTGTTCAACAGACTTTAGGCATCTAGAACTTGCAAGATTCCCTATTGACGCCCTGAGCTCCCAGCCAATTACGCATAGTACCTGCCACTTAACCTTTTGGAAAATACGTCAGTTTACACTGGTAAATACAATTAACTGACTCATTTTGGAAAAGAGTTTGAAAATTGATTTAAATGCACGAGGCACATACTTTTTATAACTTGGGACAATTTTATTAATAAAAATCTTGTATCCGATTTACATGGTTGTCCAACATTTAGGGCCGGTGATTATACAATACAAGCCGGTCAAGATTAATCGACACACCATAAATATAACTCACAAGAAGACATCCTTACGAGTGAGTATATCTTTTACATACGCAACAGGAGGTGTTATGCCTACACCTTGTGCTTAAGTTATGGCCATTCACTTTTTAAATGAGCCAAGGATATCCAGGACACGGTCATTAACCCCCAATGTTATTTGTTATCAATCAATATAGATTAAAACGGGATTATGCAATTTAATCATCTCCGATTAAAAGGTTTCTACACCTGACCAAGCGGTATTTTTATAATACCGTATCCCAAGCCCGTATAAGGGAAAATAAGTCAAAAGTATTTACCTGAGCTAGCAAATGCAATTTATACTCAGCCGTATATTCTAATCAGCAAGCACAAGTACTTCTACTGGGGCTCTCAATCTGGAACGAAGGTTTTATTAACCTATTAGATTCCTAACGGGTCTTATTTAAGTCGTAACTTAGACCGGTTAGTTTTAAGGAAAGGTTTACGGTTCAAACGCATGATTAAGCGGAGACCGGAATAGAATGTGATTTAGACCCAAAAAGTTTGGAGACTTGTATAATATGGGTAAACTAAACACATTCTGGATTTTGAGATAAAAACGATAAGGTTTGACCCATTTCGGCTAATTTATGCAAACTAGTTAGATAAACCGAACCGAACGCGCCAGAGGCGTAACGGGTAACCATATGGGTCCTAAACAGGTTTCGTAACTTAATATGCCTTAAATATGTTGTGATATCAGTAGGATATCTTCCATTATGCCCAAAACGAGTTTAATCTATAAATAAGCCCCGTAGGGGTATTTTGGTCATTTTAAATATTATAAAAGGAATTAAATAAGCTTCTGTGATCCGAGTCTGAATAAATCAGAAAAATAGTTTATTTTAACATGGTATAACAGTTGGTAATAAGTCTTATGTGACAAAATGGTTTTAAACCCTTACTATGCGTATAATATGCGTATAAAGCCGTTTTAAGCGACGTACGGGTTGAAATAGGATTCTGAGTCTTCTGACCAGTTAAACAGGTTCAAAACACTTTATTTATTATTTAAAATCAGTAGCAATTGGATTGGTATCAAAAGGATTTGTAAAACTCATTTTATGGCCTAAAAGGGTATATTCGGTATTTACCGAATCAAGGCACTAATCCTAGTTTATGATCAGTTTAAAAATAATTAAAAATATTCAAAAATCCCAAAATATTATATTACATCAGTGGGTAAAAGGTTTGGTGACAAAAATTGGGTTTAGATAGGATTTACGCTAATGACGCCGTTTAATTACTAAGAAGCGTTCTAATTACGTCATTAAGCATAACTCCTAATCTAGACCTCCAACTGATGTGAAAATTTAGGGACATGTTTAATAATCAGTAACTAAGATTATTGTACTTTCACATTTCCAAAATTCTCGTTTTATGGTCATAAGGGCATTACGGTCAATATTTAAGCACTTAACGGAAACGTCGGACAAATAAGGATTCAAGTGGTATAAACGCAGAGAGTTATTCAAACATGTAACTAGGTCCTAATGGAACTTTAAGGCATGTCTAAACCTATCAAAACCGGGTCAGAACCAAAGTCAAAGCAGAAAGTCAAACTATGCGCCTTTCGGTTCCGAATCGATCTTAAACAGAAAGTTGTCGAATCAGACAAGCTTAGACAAGTTCTTATACTTAGTATCAGGTTATATGAATGATAAAATAGGCTACACGCCTTTTATATTGAAAATCATGCGTTAAATCGAAGATTACATTCCTGTTGACTTTTTCTAATCATCTTTGACTCGACAAACGACCTAGTTAGGATGGGAATCAGTGGATGCCCTTTTAAGGGTTTAAAGCCCACATAATTACCAACTTATAACTACCTTGAGTTTGACTAATCGCTGGACCATTAGCAATTAATCAATAAGTCAACCGTTAATTACGACGGTTTGACTTCTAGGCTATAAACTAAGAAAAAATTAATTAAGAAGGGTCAAGTATACTTACCAAAGTCCTAATGACGATTAGAGATGCTTAGGAAGGGGCTTTGAGTTCCAGAAATCCTCAGATGTGAAGTTTGGAATGAATGATCAAATGGTGCAACAAAGTGGGTTCTTATATAGGAGTTTAGATTGATCAAGATCATGCCAAACAAAGTCTACAAGTGTTATGGGATCATCCCAAGTGTCCCTAGGCTAGTATAAGGCATCAAACAAGCCCCTATAATCGAAAAATGGCAAGTTAAGTCGGTTAAACCGGCTGTACAGGCTGCTGCCTGTGTTTTCTGCATCTGCAGGTGGGACGCGGCCCGCGTAAGAATCTCACAAGGCTTACGCGGCCCGTGTGAATCCTCAGAACCAGCCAAACAAGTTTTCGTTAATTGCATTTCAGCCCCCGGTCCTTGTAAACTTAATTTTAACATGGTTTCTTGCACTTTGAGCCCTCTAACTTGACTTTTAAGGGCCTTAAGACATAAACCAACTTTGTTAAGTCCTTGGTCACTTTGTGTTTACCCAAAAAGTCATAAATTTCATCATTGACGCTTCTAATCCCTCGAATACGAATTCTATCATAACTTTCTCATATGATAACGAAACTTGGTGAAATTTTTATCACGTATCCTAGTGAGCATAATTAATCATTACAAGGCTTTGGGTTTGCTAAAAGGTCACTCAGAGGTACATATTAAACATGTTGACACATTTAACCCCTGTAGTTTGTAATCTCTCACTTTCTTTCATATCTCGCTTCGTATGATCCATGATTTATTCGTTTGAAGGTATAAACAGTATGTAGGGTTGCTGTAAAGTATATTTATCCCTTGTTGACATTTTGAATCCTTATATTCACATACTTTCTATGTTTGTCAACTTTAGTCCCTCAAGAGTATTCTTTCACACGTTCAAGCGTATGACACGTGTCAATACATTATAGGACGTGAATTTTCAGGGTGTTACACCTATATATCCAAATAGTGTTCCCCATGAAATAAGCAAGTAAAGATTTAGGTTTATATCCCGAACAAATCTACTAAATGTGTAAAAACCTATCGGCATATCATCAGCGAGACTGTTTAAGACTTTTAGACTTTACATATCTTTAGCATACCGTAACTGTCAAGCCAATGTACTATCATTTTCCCTTTTTACACAAGCTCTTTTTCCATTTTCTATTGTTTTTGTATTTTGAAAATATCTCATGTTTTTGGATTTTAGAAATTTTTTACTATTTTTGTATTTTCTGAAAATATTACCCTATACTCCCCCTAAATACCAAAACAAGTAAAAAATCGACAAACCATTGCAGATTGCTTCTCGACATCATCTACAGTGATACCTTCATCTACGCCAAGAATCTCCTCCGACACCGATAAAAGCTTCATACCGTTCAATTTTAAAAGATATTGAAAACGAGTTTTATCAAACGCTTTGGTATGTAAATCAGCTTTTTGTTCGTCAGTGTGGATTTTCTCAATTCGTATCAACTTCTTCTCGAAACAATCTTGGATGAAGTGATGACGAATTTCAATGTGTTTCGTTTTAGCGTGATGAACATGATTTTTAGTAATGTTTATCGCTGCTTCTTTATCAACAAAGATAGGGGTGTTAAGAAATTGCAAACCGTAGTCTCTCATCTGTTGCTGGATCCACAAGATCTGAGAGCAGCAGCTGCTAGCAGATACATACTCAGCTTCACATGTGGATAAAGCCACAGAGGTCTGCTTCTTGCATTGCCAGGTAACCAAACGTGGTCCAAAAAAATGGCACCCCGCTGTTGTTGATTTAGCGTTAACTTTGCAGCATCCGAAATGTGACAACTGCCACTTTCTGGTAATTTACGTACATTTAAAGCAATGATTTACATTATACAAGTATGTGTTTTGAGTATTCGAACTGCATGATTACGTAATATACATCTTAGAACACTCATGGAATATTCATTTATGATGCACATTATTCATTTTGATTGGTTACATTTGAAATAGTGTAAACAATGCATCGTAACAACTAGAGTAGTACCTAGTAAACTAGTGTGCTGACGAAAACTCAGGATCCGCATAAACCATCTAAATTACATCTTTAGGACTCAGACGAAAGTCCAACATCAAATATACATTAAACCCTATATGGGAATACAAGGGTTTGTTTTAATATATTATCAATGTCCGGTAGCACAAAAAACTGCCGAAAAGCGCTAAAAGTTACCATTTCAATAATTTTTCCGCAAAATTCAGCATTGGTATTTTTATTACAAGATGCAAAAGTGTTGTTTAAACACAAATTCCATATAAAAATAAATAGGGAAGATCATATAAATACATAACCGAATATTTCCCTATAACTTATATATGTTAACCTTTCGACTATCTTCTTGCGAAACGAGCGCTAAACATCTAGCCGAACTATATTTTGGCACATGTAGAGAACTAGTGAGCATTATTTTTGGTCTTGTAAAGCTAGATTATGATCATTTCAAGTCATGAATCATCTCGAAAAATTGCAAACCTTAAACACCTAAAACACTTTAATATTTTAATCTCTTTTTCTACATTTTACAAAGCATGAAATTACTAACACATGAAACCACATATAGCACCCCTAATTAAAATTTGGGCAGTAATATTGGGGTCCCACACCTTAATTTTTGTGGTAAAAATATCTAGATATTTATGGTTAGTTACTAGTGGATTATGTTGGTTATTTGTTATAACACTTCATCACTAAGTAAACTAGCATTTTACCCATCATTTTCCATCTTTTATTACCTATTCAAACTCTCTCATCATCTTCATATTCCACCAAGAACACCAAAAACCCACTTCACTTTAGTCTTTTACTTGTTGATCAAGATGGATTTCCAAGTAACATAAGAAGATCTAAAGCATTTGCAAGTTAAAGGAAGGGTATTCATCCATTCAAGAGCCTTAAATCACCAAGATCTTCATCTTTTTATTTCTTAATCATCCTCTAAGATCATCCCTAGCCTAGTGCTAGAAGTAAGCTTCTAGATCTATTTTTTTCATACTTATATTATGTTTATGATTGTTATTATAACTAAGTAATCATACATAATAAACATGAAAAATACAAAGAAGCAAAGATAATAATCATGATATATTTATGTTTGTTTATTTTGTGATCTAAGACTTGTAATATGCATATTTGATCTTGTTATGATGATTATGATATAAATAAATTGTTAGATGATGTTTTAAAATATGATCTAACAATTATACATGTTTATGTTAAAGGGTTTTTGTTAAACTTAAAGGATGAATGGATGATCATAATTTCTGGTGTTGTTAATTTACTTAATGTTTTTATTTAAAAACAAGACTTTTACAAGATTATAAAAAGTAACATACAACATGAGATTTTTATAAAAGTTGTTAAAACTAGAAGTAAACTTGGTTTTTGAACTAGTTAACATATATTATGATCATGTTTAAAACCCTACATGATTTGGAGATCATTTTGACAAGCTTATGTTATAAAAATCTCATATGTTTTAGTTAAGATGTTATGAGTAAATTGATGGTGATATTGAAAAGAAAATGATATGTTTGATTAAACATGGCCAAATGATTAATACAAAGGTTATATGGCCAATTTTTCTTAAAAACTTTATGTTATAAGAACCAACATTTTTGGTTAAATCTTTATTAGATTAAAAAGTTTTTGAAGAAAGGTTTTTATAAAAGAAAAGACAAGATAAATATATATATATTTTTTAGAAAATATATATTTGATCATTTTAACAATTTTTGTGATATATAATACTTGGTGTATTAGTTATATGTAACAAAAATTAGGAACTTGAATCAAAGGTTATAATTAAACCCAATACACATTATAACAAAAGTCTTACAAAACTTCACATAATTACGCCTTAAAACGAGTTACGGACGATCCGAATAATCGGATACAAATTATGGTCAAATCGGACGACGGACGAACCTATGAACATATCGCCAATCCGAGGACTTACTACGACGTTTAGGCGATCCTTCGACGCGGACACAAATTACGTTACCATTAACAAAATTCGGACATTTTGAAACTTATAAAAACTATTATGTTTTTATTAACTAAAAAGTATACTTAGTAATTTTTTTATAAAAATGAAAGACTTATACTTATTATAAATGGGCTTACACTTTTAATAGGCTATTTTATTATAAATGGGCCTACACCTTTAATGGGCTATTTTTATATATAAATGGGCTTACACTTCATAATGGGCTTAACATAAAGACATGGGCTAAGCCCAATATCAAAAACTCATGGGCTAAGCCCAATACCAAACCTATGGGCCAAAGCCCAACACTATTTAAGCCCAACACTATTTAAGCCCAACACTATTGAGGCCCAACACTATTGAGGCCCAACACTGTTTAAGCCCAACACTATTGAGGCTCAACACTATTAAGGCCCAACACTATTTAGGCCCAACACTATTGAGGCCCAACAGTATTTAGGCCCAACACTATTTAGGCCCAATACTATTTGGGACCCAATAACATAAAAACATGGGCTCGGCCCAATGACACCATTATTGGAAATTCAATTATACAATTTACTTACACAACGACACGAAATCGAGAAGACAAGACCCGATGATACAACTCACAAGATACAAGATTACATATATATATATATATATATATTTGGTGAAATATATATATAACAGTTAACAATTCATTCATCTAATACACAGCTCAACGAACAGTAAAGACATACAAGTCTTACACATATTTAAGACACAAGACTTGTACTCAAGTTATTACAAAGACCGAAGTGTCTAACAAATATAAGAACATTTGTAGGTCGCAACACTATTCAGGACGACCGCACGTGAGATCATAGTTACTTCTATTCACAGGACGCGATACTGTGAGTTCATGTCCCCTATTCATTTAAATGTTTTACAACTTTACAACTATCGGGGAAAATACATGTTCAACGTATGTTAAAGTTAGGGAATGAAACACCTTAGATCATGTGCGAATTAGGGTTATACATCTAAGCACCATTAATCCAGTTTGGACCTAGGTACAAGTGGTTAGATCTAATGGGTTTTGGCGAGCCCCACTCTTGGTCGTGGACCCATACAGAAGAGTGCTTTTGTGTCCCAGTCGATAGTAGCCGACATAAAAATCGTCTAGGGTTGGATTGCTTCCTTTTTCGTCACAAATATTAATGTCCTTGCAAAACATTAATGATCAACGATTTCATTGACGCTTTACATACTACAACTTACATTTTAAATACATCTTTTACAACTAAAGTGCATGAATTCGCCAACTTTTGTTGATGTTTTCCAAACTTAACATGTATTTCAGGGAATTAAAGGACCATGTCTGGATTCTCAGTCAAGATAACAAGTAACAGAACTCCATGCCATCTTTTGGAGGGTTTAACTGTTATATTCCGCCTCTTTGCGGAAATATGATGGTTTAAACCTTAGTAGTTTATTTCATGTTAATGTATGAAACAATAACACTTTACTTTTATGTTAATGGTTTGTAACCGACACACTAAACTTATGTTGTAATCTTTTGGAAACACTTATGTAATGGCAATGGAGTATGTTTTATTCATATATTTTGTTCATGTACATCGATATTTATGCAATGAAAACCATACAGATCACACCTCGCGTTTCCGCTACGAGCGGGTGTGACACGAAATCGGAATCGGAATACCCTTCGAGCGTGAAATCACCTTCTCTTGGATACCACAACCCCAGTGATGGAGTTCCTTTCAGGTAGCGTAATATCCGTTTCACAATCACCATATGCGAAGCTCTCGGGTTAGACTGAAATCTTGCTGCGAGGCAGGTTGGATACATGATATCGGGTCTAGAAGCTGTCAAATACATCAGCGATCCGATCATGGAACGATACATCGTTTCATCTACCTTCTCTCCAGTGAGATCAGGGTTTATCCCATGGTTCGTTGCTAATGGGGTGGAAGCTGGAGAAGAACCTGACATCCCAAATTTCTCTAAGATATCATGAACATACTTCGTTTGATGTATGAATATTCCCTTAGGTAGTTGATCAACTTGAAGTCCCAAGAAGAATTTCATCTCACCCATCAATGACATTTCAAATTTTTGCTTCATAACTCTTTCGAAATCTTTACACAGAGTTTCATTTGTTGACCCAAATATGATGTCGTCCACATATATCTAAACTATCAGAAGATGTCCTTCGACTTCTTTGGTGAAGAGAGTGGCATCCACTTTTCCACGGATGAAGCTGTTGACAAGCAGGTGTTGAGACAATGTCTCATACCAAGCTCTCGGGGCTTGGTGTAAACCATACAACGCTTTATCTAGTAAATAGACCTTGTCTTTGTGGATTGGATCGGTAAAGCCCGGTGGCTGTCCGACATATACCTCCTCTTTTACCTTCCCATAGAGAAACGCCGATTTAACATCTAACTGATAAACTTTAAAACTTTTCCAAGACGCAAATGCTAGGAAGATTCTTATCGCTTCAAGTCTAGCAACCAGAGCATACACTTCAGTGAAATCTATCCCCTCCTGCTGACTGAAACCTTGGACTACGAGTCGAGCTTTGTTACGAATAATAACCCCTCGATCGTCTCTCTTGCACTTGAACACCCACTTGGTGTTTATCTTCCTATGACCATCAGGCAAGTCTACCAATTTCCACACTCCTAACTTCTCAAACTGATTCAGCTCCTCTTGCATCGCGTTGACCCAAGAATCTTCAGTTAGTGCTTCCTTGTATGTTTGCGGTTCAATCTGCGAAATAAAACAACTAAGTGAAAACTCAGTTTGTAACGAAGCAACTGTAGAATAAAAACAAGTAAGGCCTTGGTCAATTTGATGTCTAGTGCGAACGCCTAATTGTAATTCTCCAATAATCAGCTCTTCTGGATGGTACGAAAGAGTTCTCGGCATCACCTCGCCTGGAACATCTACCTCGCCTTCCAAATTTGTAACATTCTGAATTGCACCTTGTTCACTAACTGGAATTGTTTGATTTGAAATCTGGATCTGCTCCCCCTAAGAATCTGAATCACCACGATCAAATATAGGTCTATCTTCAGATTCTTGATTATTGTTGACTACCGTCTGATTGTCAAGAGATTATTGAATATCATCATGTTCTCCAGCATTACTTGGACCGGCTTCATCGTCATTCGAAGTTTGCCGTTGACGTCTAGAATACTCAGCTGGGAATCTTTCTTGTGATTCTTCATACTCTCTCAAAATATCTAAGTCGTCAAAGAAATCTGGTTCTTCTTCAATGTCAAACGAATCCCACAGTGTATTGTAATTAAAACCCCATGAGTCGCCTGGATTCTGCAGTGGCATGGTATAACCTTGACACTCAACATTATGTGCTTCGATAATCCGCTTCAAGCTTGGAACAAAAACTCGTTTTAATGGACTTGCATAACCCACAAAAATTCCTTCAATGCTCTTTGCACCAAATTTACCAAAAGGTTCTAGAACTGTATAGGGAGACCCAAACGGTTCCAGATACTTCAGGTTCGGTTTGCGGTTATTGATCAACTTGAAACATGTCTTGTTGAATTTCTTCACTGTTAGAACCCGGTTGAGTGTATAGCAAGCGGCTGATACTGCTTCTGCCCAAAAATTGACTGGTAGTTTGGAATCAGCAAGCATCATCCTAGCCGTTTCAATTAGTGTCCTATTTTTTCTTTCAGCTACTCCATTTTGCTGCGGAGTATAAGGAGCACTAAATTCTTGCAGTATACCTCTCTCATCGCAATACTCTTCCATCTTCTTGTTCTTGAACTCTGTACCGTTGTCACTCCTGATTCTTCTGATTCGAGTTTGGTACAAGTTTTCAATTTTTCGGAACAACGTCATCAAACTTTCAAATGTTTCATCTTTTGACTTCAGAAAAGATACCCATGAAAATCTCGAGTAGTCATCTGTTACTACTAGACAATAGAGATCACCAGTTATGCTTTTGACGTTTACTGGTCCAAAAAGATCCATATGAAGTCTCTCTAACGGTCTCAATACTGAGTTAACTTTCTTTCCAGGGTGAGATTTCTTCTTTTGCTTGCCTTTGACACAGCTAATGCACTCCCCCTCAAGATGAAAACCTTTCACATGAACACCAATAACTAAGTCGTTATGCACCAGGTGATTCATTTTTCGCAGGTGAACGTGGCCCATATTTCGATGCCACAATTGTGATTCTTTTTCCGTTGCTCTTGACATAAAACAGTGAGCCTGACCCGTGGTAGTAGTTGCTACACTCATGTCTGTTGGTGCATATTCTGTGACAACAACTTAATAGTTTGATTATTTAGTCTTTGGATATTTTGTATTGGGCTAAGCATTATTGGTTAGGGAGTTATTTAGTGTAATGGGCTTGGAGAATGGCCTAGCCCAGACCAAAGCCCATGTGCAAACCTTGTCCTATATAAACAAGGCTTGGCATAAGGGTTAAGGTTAGACATTGGAGACATTTGGAGAAATCTATAGAGAGTGGCTAGGAGATTTCTTGTGGGTCTTGAGTTGATTGTAAACTAAGTGTTGGATAATCAATAGAAGACCGGATTGAAAGTGTATCGTGTTCTTGATTTTGTTTCTACACATTTTCTGTTAAATCTGATCTAGAGGATTCCGCACTCTAGGTTAGATCGACGATTCTGTTACGATCCGCACGGATTTAGGGGACCTACAATTGGTAACAGAGCATTAGGCTCTTGTTTTGCTTGGTTCAGAATCGTTTCTGCAGAAAATCGGCGTTTTTGGTTTGGAGGTTGTGTTCGTGTTTCTGCTGTTGATTTCGGACAAACATCAAGTATTTCGGGTCATTGCGGACCAGAATACTTGCATTTCGGACCAGAAACAAGCAATTTTGGACTATTACGGATCTTCTGTTTGCATTTCGGATCTTCTGACTTGAATTTCGGATCAAAAACTTGCATTTCGGACAAGATTGACTTGCATTTCGGATTATGTAGTTGATTTCGGATCAGAAGGTGATTGATTTCAGACCAGAGAGTATCAATTCGGATCAGTCTAGTGCATTTCGGACAGAAAAGGTGTTCATTTCGGATAAACATAACCATTTCGAACCATTACGGATAACCATCAACCATTTCGGACATTTTCTGACCATTTCGGAAGGGGTGAAATTTTTCTTGGCTTGCGTAAGAAAAATTTCACTGTTTCGTGTTTAGAAAATAATCCGTAACTCATCTCATCTAAGGAAACCGTTTGCACCGTTGGAATCCTTGGATTTTTTAGGACAAAAAGAACTCTCAAAAATCCCGGAAAAGGTCATTGACATTATATAATCATTGGAATCGTAATCCCAAGATGAATCTAACGGTATAATTTGGTAACCACTATTTTCGGAAAAGTTTTGTACGGTTTCATCAGTCTGTTACGTTAAAATGTCAAACATGTCTAGTTTGAATGAGCTGTTGAGAATGGAGCATGAGGTTGGCACTACCAACAAACCGCCTAAGATGATGAAGGTGGAAAACTATTTGACATGGAAGGATCGTTTTAAATCCTTCATTGAGTATCAGGACACTCGCATGTGGATATGTATTGAAGATGGGTACACAAACCCAACACATGATTTTGAGGGCAGACCACGTAGAACAGACTATGTGAACATGCAAGAGAATGATAAAAAGATGTATGAGGCTGAAAAGAGAGCCTTGGCTGCAATCAAAATGTCTTTACCTGATAGCATCAAGCATACTTTCAAAAACTACACAAATTCAAAGGATATGTGGGATGCATTAGAGAAAAGATACGCGGGAAATGCAGATGTTAAGAAGAATAAAGTTGATCTACTGAAGAAGCAGTTTGCTGTTTTCAAGTGCATGAAACATGAGTCACTTGAGGACATCATCACTCGATACTACCATCTGATGTCAGAATTGGACAATTATGATGTAGAATGCTATACTGACATAGAGAAAAATGACAAGCTGCTGGATGCTCTACCTGCTAAATGGGATATCTACACTCTCATGATCAAGGGAGAAGCAGATTATGAGACAAAAGAACTGGAAGAAGTAGTTGGAAAGCTAAGAGCTTATGAGCTCAGTATGAAGAAGAAAGACACTGGTTATGATCAGGTTCAAGATCCAGCGATTTATAATGGGCTTACATCTTCTTCATCTCACAACGCTTCTAGCGACTCTGCTACTGCGTTTCTATCGTGTGAGAATGAGCAGGTCACAGTGAATGAGGATGGTGATGTGCGTTTTGTAGCTGCTTCAGGAGGATCAACAGGAGTCAAGAGAACACCAGCTTCTAAGCAAACAAGCAGTGCAAAGTCGATGCCTATGAGTGTGAAGTCTGCTGAAGAACATCTTGCTCTACTTGCTTCGTTTGTTGCTTCATATGAGAACTACATTCAGGGGAAGATATCTGATCCTGCCACTTTAGATGAAGATTATGATCAGATTGACCCTGATGATCTAGAAGAGATGGATTTGCAATGGCAGATGGCCATGATTTCGAGACGTGTGAAGAGGTTCATGAACAGAACTGGAAGAAAGTTTGTAGGAAAGAGTGTTGGTTTTGACAAGGCCAAAGTCAGGTGCTTTAACTGCCAAAGTTATGGTCATTTCGCTAGGGAATGTCAGAAACAAAAGTATGAGACTTCGAGTCAGAGTTCAAACAATAGAAGTTCATCAAACAACTCTAACTCAAGGGCGTTGATCTCTACTGCAAGAGAGGGTTCATATGACTGGAGTATTCAATTGTAAAATGACGAGAATGTCACTCAGGCATTCATGGCAGAGATTGTGCCAGTTGATGAAGGTGAAGCTACAGTAGATGATGCTAAGGTTGAGAAGAAAAGTGAAGCTGAGGTAGATAAGGCTGATTAGACAACAGATGCTGAAAAAGAAAAGCCAAAGTCTGAGCATGAAAGGGAAGATGAAGTGAAAGATGAAATCATCAAAAGAATGAAAGCTCAACTTGCTGCTCTTATGGCCAACTCAGACAAATCGACAAGAGAGGTAAGTAACTTTGCTACTTCTGTTTGTTTAAAGTGTCATGAATTACAGGGTGAAGTTGACAGGTAGTCAACTCAAAACAAAAGTCTGGTGAGCGAAATATCTAACGTAAAAGAATCAAATTTCTTTGCTAAAAGAAATGAGTCATCATATTAGAAAAAGATAAAAGGCTATGAAGCTGAAATTGAAGCTTTAACTTGCAAACTAAACGAAAAACTTCAAGTTATAGACTTAGCTCATGACATGATGGCACAGAAAACAAAAGAGATTTCTGAAAAATGCAACGAGTTGTCAGATGCACAACTCAAAATTGTTGAACTTGAAAAGAAATTAGGTCAATTCAGGGATTCTACTTTTGTTATGAAACACATGATGGGTGGGCTAAAGAAGAGTAATGACAAGACCCGTGTGGGATTCAAGGGATTTAATGAAGTCCCACCTCCTCTTAGTCATGACTATTCTTTCTTACCTGATGAAGATGAGTTCACAGACTTCTTGTCAACATCACCAAGTAGTTTCACATCTAGTCAAGGTGATGTGTCTGAAGATAATGATGCTAAGAAGGAAAGTAATAGCAAACCTGTTTTGAAAAAGAAAAATACACCTTCTAAAAACAAAAATCAAACTTTTGTTAAAAAGGTTACTTTTGTTCAAGGAAGTGATATGAAAAACGAAACAACTTTTATAGAAAATGAATCAAATGTAGAGTTTGCTAAAAACAAAAACATAGAAAATCTTGAAACTAAGCAAACTGAACCAAATCCTTCTAAGGCATCATCATCAAAACCAGAATCTAGTTCAAAGGCTTCAGTTGAGAAGTCTTCGAAAAAGAGATCGTGCTTCAAATGTCACACAAAGGGACATGTAGCTAGCTGTTGTCCTAACAAAAAGATTGAAGCACAAGTTAGTGAGAAAAAGAGAGGGAAATCACCAGAGAAGAAATGTGATAATGAGGAGAAAGTCGCAAATTCTCCAAAGAAATCTGCTCCTAAGCAACCAGAGAATGTTGCTAGTGGTGTAGATAAGGCTGAAAAAGGAACTCCACAAGTTCCTCGTTTTCAAAGAAATCAACCAAGATTTCAGCTTGAATCTACATCAGGCAGATATGAAAGACCTAGAAGTAATTCACCAAGAATGAACAATCATAATTCAAATAATTTCAGAAGCCAATGTCAATATCAAAATCGATACCAAAATAACGGTGGTCGAACTTTTTATAACAATGGCTTTAGAAATTACAACAATCAAGGTTCTTGGAATCAAAATCAAAATTTTCATAGGTCAAATAGTCCAAACACAAATAGAAAGGAGGTTCTACCATGCATCCAATCAAACTCTCATCTCCACACAACAACTTCTCAGCAACACACTGCTTCAATCTGTTTACTATAAAACAAACATCTCGAGAAACCATAAGAATTTTTCAACATAAGTTAAACAAATTATTATTATTCAAGAGATTAGTTAAACTGTATAACAGATTAAGCATTTTCCAATTCAACACCAACACGCAAAATTTTTTAAACAAACACCTTATAACCTGCATGATTTTAAAAATTTTGAACCCACTTTCTAACACTGTCTCCCCCTATCGGTAACAACTCCTCCAGAAATAACAGTTTTCCGTACATTAAGAATTTTAACAGAAAAAGACACTATTTTTGTGTCTTGGCAATGCGAGAAGCAATCCTGTGTGTCTACATCTACGTGTGAAGCTGAATATATTGCTGCGGGTAGCTGCTGCTCTCAGGTTCTTTGGATTCAACAGCAGATGCGCGATTACGGTTTGGATTTCACTCGTACTCCTATTATGATAGACAATAATGCCACTATATCAATCACAAACAATCCCGTAAAGCACAGTAGAACTAAACATATTGACATACGTCATCACTTTATACGGGATTGTGCTGAAAAGCGACTCATTGAATTGCACCGAGTCAACACACTAGATAACCTTGCTGATCTTTACACAAAAGCTTTTGATCGAGCTCGCTTTGAACACTTAGTCGAACTCAACAGGATGAGGAATCCTGAATAACTGGTTTTTCATAAGAATTTTGTAAATAGTTTACCGCTTTCTTAAAAATCAAAAATACAAAAACATTGAAAAATCAAAAACATAAAAAAAAAATAGAAAATCAAAAATGAGTTTTCACTGTGTGAAAAGGAAGAAATGATAGTACATCAGCAAGTTAGACTGTCACACTCAAACTAAAATTATATTGCTTAAGTGTGATAGCAGTTTCATTATATGATGTACCAGTAGGCAAAAGCATGAAATAATCAACTTACCAATGTGATATAAACCTAAATGCACTGAGTATGAGTGGGGAACACATCGGTGGTGTATGGTTTAATGACCTTAAATCTTGTGTTGATAGATTGCCAAAATATGAAGTTTTGGGTCTTTATACTGTTATTTCATCCGGGGATATCAGGGGTGTCCTTCTGCTGCATCCAGATATATGCTGACCTAGACACACCCAGGATATCTTAAAAGAGCTAAAAATGCCAAAACCCTGAAAATGAAGAAGCTCTCATAGAGAGTCATTCAAAATGTGCAAAATGCATAAATCGTACCAAAAATGGTATTTGTCTTAGCCCTCGTTAGATATTTTGGTCTCTCTGTTGTACGAAAGTACTGACCTGTTCACCAATTATCTAAACGTTGAAAAACAAATCGGATGAATTCAGTATACTCACCTACTACGATGAATCTTTGTGCATACCTTGATCGCGGGGGTATATCCTGAAGTGGGACACGCTAATATATCAGAATTAATATTACCTTAACGTATCAAACGGTAATGGTACTTGAAATGTTCATGCATTTTGTTTAGGTGGACAAACATATTGGAAATCATCTTGAACTGGTTTTCACAAAAAAATACATAAAGAATTATCTAATAGTGTGAAAACAGTTTGATTTTGCGGATATGATCTTCTTGCACATGATTCTCACAAAAAGAAGTATTGTAAATATTTTTTTGGGTTTAGTTTAGTTTTTGTTTCGTTTGTTTTGAAATATCAAAAATACCAAAAAGATTTCTTTTTAAAAGGCTTTCATTTTGAACTGACAGGTAGTTGTTTTTGCAAACTAAAATAAAATATTGGTTTATCTTTAAATGTGAAAAAGACTAATGGTTTTTCGAGATACTTGCTTGTGTTGCTAAACAGATTGATGCAGTTATCAAAATGAAGTGCAGAATACAAGTAAAGTGCAGATTGAGAGTCAAGTGAAGAATGTGTGAAGATGCATGGTAGGATCCTTCTACTACATTGCAGAAAGAAAGAGATATGAAAGAGTTGGAGATTACTTGCTTAACCAAAGATTGCTAGTTCAATGATCTATAAGGAATGAAAGTTTTGGAGATTGGAAGCATCAGCTAAGGGGGAGTTTGTTGATGTTAGAAACTGTGTAGCTAACGCTATCCAAAGACCAAAAGACTGCAAGATGTTTGAAGACAAAGTTACACTATGAAGCTATTGTCAAGGGGGGGGGGGTTTGTTGGTGCATATTCTGTGATAACAGCTTAATAGTTTGATTATTTAGTCTTTGGATATTTTGTATTGGGCTAAGCATTATTGGTTAGGGAGTTATTTAGTGTAATGGGCTTGGAGAATGGCCTCACCCAGACCAAAGCCCATGTGCAAACCTTGTCCTATATAAACAAGGCTTGGCATAAGGGTTAAGGTTAGACATTGGAGACATTTGGAGAAATCTATAGAGAGTGGCTAGGAGATTTCTTGTGGGTCTTGAGTTGATTGTAAACTAAGTGTTGGATAATCAATAGAAGACCGGATTGAAAGTGTATCGTGTTCTTGATTTTGTTTCTACACATTTTCTGTTAAATCTGATCTAGAGGATTCCGCACTCTAGGTTAGATCGACGATTCTGTTATGATCCGCACGGATTTAGGGGACCTACAATGTCCAACACGTACAGATCATTCACTCTAGGTGCTCTCATGATAACCCACTCTTCGGGAACAACAAATCCTGGTTTCAAGATTTTCTTTGTCTGTAAAGTGCGTTGTATACATACGATCACAAATATGAGATATGCTCAGAAGATTGTTTTCAAGCTCGGCGATGTAGTTTACTCTTTCAAACGTGACAATTCCATTTGATAAAGTTCCTTCACCGATTATTCGACCACCTTGATTGCCTGCAAAACCCACATAACCTCCATTAAACCCTCTAACATCATACAGAAGGGTCTTCTTCCCCGTCATGTGACGAGAAGCTCCACTATCCATAATCCAACGTGAAACGGATTTTGGAACCTCCTGCACATATCACAAACACTTTAGTTAGATTTTGAAGCCACCCAAGCCTCTTTTGACTCAGGTAACATGACTTTGATATGAGTTTTAGCAGTGTAAAGTGGCGGAAAATTCTTGTCATTCATCTTTAAGCTCTCCTCAGATCCAATCTCAACCTCTTTGTATAAAAAGAAATCATTTTTAGGAGGTTGACCAGATGATTGGTCTTTCTTTGGTACGTACTTCTTTTCAGAAGTAGTAGCCTCTTGTGGTTCAAGTTTCTCATAATAATCCACAGGAACATTCATCTTTACCAGAGTGGTAGAAGACGATTGTTTTTCTTTTTCAGAAACCTTTGGTTTTGGAGAACTTGATTTCTTGTCAACTGATTTTGGTTTCCATGCTTGTTGAGGCGAAGCAACCCGTTTGTAAAACTTATCAGTTTTAGTTACCACATTCTTTACGGATTCAGTTTTCATTTTTCAAAACTTTCTTCTCAACAACCATTGGTGCTTTGCCTTTTGCATCAACTTTCTTTTTCTGACTCTCAACAACTTCAGACTTAGGCTTTAAGTTGGTGCACTTTCGTGCAATGTGTCCAACTTTGTTGCACTTAAAGCATGTACGAGTATCAACAACCCGACTTGTGCCTTTGGTCTTAGACTGTGAGGCCTTTTCTTCAAAGAACTCTTCATTTGATTTTGAAAAAAATTCAGATTCCTGCTCGGAATGAGAACTCGAGCTTTTTACAAGCACCTTTTTCTCAACAAAATTGTTGTTTTGAAAATTCCTTCTTTGATAATTCTTACCACCCTTATAACCACCCGACCATTTGTTTTGTTTGTTGTTAGAAAAACGCGGCGGTACAACAGGTTTCTTATAATAAGACTTATCTTTTTCAAAATTCAAATGCCTCTTGGAATGTTTCAAACCTTCAATTTCAGACACATCAATCTCAATCAGCTTGAACACATTTCTCAATTTACCAACATTCACATTCTCCAAAGGAAAATCACGATCCGAATACAACTTATCAGATCCTGCCATCTTGTACATCACAAGATTTGGTTCTTCACTTAAGTTGTTTTGGATTTTGATTTCGGAATATATTTGTCCAAAAAGCATTCATCATCCTCAGTAGTGTCACTTTCAGACTTTAAAACATTTTCAACCACGCTTTTCACAACTTCAGATTGGACACTATCTTCATCAGATAATTTGGTAAATGTGACAGCAATCGTGTCTGGAAGCTTAACTTCATTTTCTTCTTCATCATTAACCAACCCGGACTTTTTCTTTGAAAAATTGTTTAACACCGGCGGTGGAACCTGATGAAACCCAATCTTGGTTCCATCAAAGTATACATCTTCGCCTGCTTTGTTCTTTCCAATTGGTTTAGGAACTATATGTTGAAGAACAAAACTTGCGGAGTTGTAACTGTTCAGTTTCAACTGAATGCGTTCATTTTCAATTTTAACTTCTTGAAACTGAAGCTTCAACTTAGCAATTTCATCCAGTTGTTGATTGATTAGCTCTTCTTTTACCCTAAGAACGCCTGACAATTGAACATTTTCTTTGTTTGTCTTACCATTTCTCTCATCAGAATCTTTTACCGTTCATTTTAGCTTCTGAAAATTTTCTGAAAGTTGACGATTTTCATGAATCAATTTTTCATTTTCTTTCCTAATTCTTTCTACGTCAATTTTATCATTTTCAATTTTCTCAGTTAAATCTTTTAATCTATCATTTGAAGCTTTTAACATTTTGTCACGGTTTAAGATCTGATCTTTAACGTCTCTGACTCTTCCTGTCGGTTCTTCAACCTTTTTAACGTTGAGGTAAGCAACTGTACTACAAACCTTGCAGTCTTTCATGCAATTTTTGCAGTCGCTCTCATTTTTAGTTTTCTTACCTGACTCATTGATTGCATCATTCTGACTGACCTTGCTTTTAGACTCAGTTCCAGAACCAGAAACTACCTCTAGTTCTTTTGCAGCAAACACTTTGTCAGCCATCTTCTTCAAATTTTCAGCCGTGAATTCTTATGACGTATCAATAATTCCGTCATCAATTTTCTTTGGCTGCTGCTCCTTCTCTTTTTCTTTTTCTTCAGCTTCTCCTCCTCCCCACCACAATCTCTGATTTGCTTCTTCTTCTGCTGCAATTTGTTGGGTGAGAGTTTGAACATCAACAGTATCTGGATCAACATCAATGTTGCCCTTGGGATCTAGGTAACATTCTCTATCAGCATCCCATCTATTCGCCTTTTTAGCTTCTTTGTATGTACGATAGATTCTACTAATTCTGTTTTGAGCTTTCATCTTTCTGTTGATATATTTCACTTCTTCTGTTATGGAATCTTTTAAAGGAACAATCTTTGTCACAAACGCATAGCCCACTGCATCTTCTTCTGGTAACATTTGACTCCAATCATATCCCTCGTCGTCATGAATAAAAGCAAGAGCTCTTGATTTTTTTTGGGGTCATCTTCAAGCTGTTTCATTCTGGGCGGTTCAGATTTGTTCTGATGATAGATTGCTCTTTTGTAGTAATCTTCACGAAATGGATTTGCAGTATCATCAGCAGGTGCGTTTCAACATTCACGTTTAAAATGTCCCTTTTGTTTACATCTGAAGCACGTGACCTTTGATTTATCAAAACCAAGTTTTGTGGAAGGTCCACCGATAGAATGTCTACCTGCAATCTCCATGAACCTTTGTGCTCGTCTGACTGCACTAGCCATACACCACCTGATATCGATCAACTCCATCTCTTCTGGATCGATCTGGTCATAATCCTCCTTGGTGAGGTTAGTGTTTCCAATCTTGCCCGCAACAAGGCTCTCATAAGACTCTAACACAGACGCTAAAAACACCATTTGCTGCTTTGCGGATTCTTCACTGAAATTTTGAGCATTCTTGAGATCCACATCAATGTTACATTGAAACAGATTCATTGGAACTGATTGACTTGAAGTAGTTGACGATGAACCACTATGAAAACCACTGTTTGAACTTTCTTGATTTGATGTGTTAGAACTTTCAGCTGAGAAAGCTGTCTTAGGAGACACATTCTTCGGGATCATACTTCCTCGGTAATACAACTCAACATTATGCTGATATGAGGAATGATTGACTTTGTTTGATTTCTTGATCTCCAGCTCATGACTCTCTAGTCTTTCAATTAACAGATCAACCGTCAGATCCTCCGACTTGACTGTATTCTTCAGCATCAAAGCAAAGTATTGCCAGTCTTTCTCATCCAGCAGCGAGTCAAACAGTTTGTCAACCAATTCTTCTTGAGTGTACACGATTCTGTGTCTTGCAAGTTCCAGCTTCAAATGCCCAAATCTTTCAATCATCTTTGACACTGAATCGTTTTTCAAACATCCAAACAAATCGAATTCTTTTCTTAACAACTTCTTTCTGTTTTTAACTATCTCGGCGCTACCCACACATTTTACTTTTAGTTTCTCCCATAGATCTTTCGCATTTGTGTACTCAATCAACGATATTATGTCATCTCTCACAGAATGATGAAGCAATGCAATGCACTTTTGTTCAACAACAAAACTATCTACATCATCAGTCTCTGTTATATTTTCATAACCCGATCTTCTCATATTGAAACCATTCTTCAAGCTCTTCCAACTTGGATATGCAAACGTTTTTAGCCACTCTTCAAACCTTTTAGCCCATCTATTGTATTCTTCGATCGCCATCAGTTTGGGAGGTTTATTGTATGTGCCATATGCACTCTCCACACTCAAAGCATCAGAAAGAGTTTTCTTCGCACTCAGAGCATTTTCATTTGTGTTGTTTGATGTATCATCTCCGGTGTTTCCCGTGAAAGCAAACATATCACTGAACGGATTCATAAACTCATCTATCTTCAAGTATCTAAATCAATCAACAAACACTTAGAAATTTTTTTGAATTTTTAACAACAATCTCAAACGAAATCACTTCACACGAAATGACTTCAAACGAAATCAGTTCACGCGAAATTAGAACTACAAACGAAATAACAACATTCAAACGGAATAAGCTTTCACACGAAATACCAACTCAAATGAAAATAGAGTTTTCAAATGAAATAGTGATTTCGTTCAAACGGACCAAACGAAATATGATTTCATGCGAAATTAGCTTGGATTCAAACGTAAATAGCCTCTTTGGAACGAAATAGTAATTTCGTATGAAATCCTCAAACGAAATCTAATTTTGTACGAAATTAATCAGCAATTTCAAACGAAATTAATCCCAAACTGTAATTTCGTGCGAAATTAAGAAGCTATTTCATGTGAAATCAGGATGACATCAGCATGTCGGCCACCATTTTGTCAAATTGATCCGGTTTTTGTTCGAATTTTGGTCCAATTCTTTCAAGGATTCAATAAAACGATGTTACGCGTGTAATGTGAGAAAATTAAGCCATTTTAACTGTAAAATCTCGTTTAAATTTTGAAAAGAAGGAGTAGAAGTGATGAAAACAAGCTGAATTGGTATAAACTCTTCTTCCTGAGCTCTGATACCACTTGTTGGATCGTCGTGTGACCCTAACAAGTCAATCAGAAGAGTTTATGATCTATTTCAAAGGCGGAATCAGAGAAATAGACTTGAAACAGCTTGATTCCTCTTAATTATCTTCTTATTAATGATTCCAAAGCTTTTACAGATCGTTTGACAAACTGGCAGCACCTCGGCTCTGAATCGGAAAAGTTACAAATGACTAGACCACTCAGCTATATATAGGTGTGGTAATTTCGCACGAAATTGGCACATGCTATTTCATGCGAAATAGCAAGGATCTAATTTCATACGAAATAGCTAAGTGCTATTTCGTGCGAAATTACTCAATCACACACAAACCCTGATTTCTAGCCTGCTGAGCACTGGTCTATCCTATCTAGATACAAGACTCTATAAAGACGAAGTTATCCAATCCACAAAGACAAGGTCTATCCCTTGTAAAATCATCTTCTTCACTGGGCTTGCGGGACTGTTTTTATGTATCTCTAATAGGTCTTTAACTGAAAACGCGAAAATACTCGGGATAACACACCACTTGGAGATCGAATGCCACACCTCGGCCACTAGACCACAAGCCGTAAACAAATGCTCCAAGGTTTCCTCTCCATCCTCACACAACCTACAAATACAATCTTCTCCAATCATGTTCCTCCTTTGTAACGCAACCTTAGTCAGTAGCCTATCCATTTCAGCTCGCCACATAAAAATGTTACACTTGTTCGGAATCCATTTACACCATCTAAAAATAAACCTTCCGCTAATATCACATTTACCCGTTAACCATTCTTTAGCCGAGGAAACCGAGAAAGTATCTTCATTATTATATCTCCATTTCCATGTATCTTGAAGACTGTTAAGCAAGGTTCCTTCCAAAAGCCTCTCGCACTCTTGCCTTTCCTTTATCTCACTTACTGAGGCCGGCAATTTATTCCAGTGCCACGACAAAACACAAACCTCACCAACCTTCACCACATCGATCGGCCACTTTACACATCTTTTCTTTTTTGAGCCTAAACAAGTTTGAGAACTTATACTTTAACGGCTCATCACCACACCAATAATCAAGCCAAAAGCGAATTTATCTACCATTACCGACTTTGCCAAACAACATGCGATCCAAACCAGTTCCCTCCACCCTAACCTTAGTACCAAAGGAATTAAGATTCTTCCAAACCCCAGTTATTTCCTTATTAAACGGTACAATCTCCCATCTACGCACCGACCCATGTATGGCATCTATAGTTTTCCTCCACAAAGATTTCGGCTCAGTCTTGTATCTACAAATCAATTTTAAAAGAAGCGCTTTATTTGACACCTCCAATTTTGTAACTCCCAACCCACCATCTCTTTTTGGACATGCTACCCTATCCCATGAAACCCAACTAGTCTTTTGAACATCAACCGATCCACACCACAAAAAATTCCGTATTAATGCCTCAAGTTTTCTGATAATCCCCAAAGGCGCTTTGAATAGAGAAAAAATAATATGTAGGGAGATTTTCCAGAACCGATTTAACAAGAACAAGACGGCCCCTATATATAGTGAATTAGCTTTCCATTTGGATAACCTACTTCGAAATGTTTCTAACACTGGATCCCAATTAGCGATCTTATTCATATTTGCCGCCACCTTAATCACCAAATAAAGAAAAGGGATCTCTCCCTTTTTACACCCAAGCGATTGTGCCTCAGCTTGAAGCTCATCACTTCTCACGCCAACACCATACAACACCGACTTGTGAATATTTATTTTTAACCCGGAACATAAGAAAAAGATTCGGAGCATTCTTTTCAGATTACAAAATTCAAACCCGACCACCTCCCCATATGTGACAACTGTGCTCTGTAATCGATGTACAATGTAAAACAATGATAATTATTAATAAAACAATGTGTTGTGGTGTTATTATATGTGTATTTGTGTTTAATGATTTTACGATTTGATTCGATTCCAATTTCAAGCTTTAAATCGCTTTCTGGAAGGTTATACGCAAACTGGTGCGAGAACGCAGTCAGTATAACGCGACAAACACTCCGGAATAGTGAAATAGGCTTAACATACCTTAAATAACCTCCACATAACTTAGAAATAAGTTTTGGATGGTTTGGTGTGTTGAAAACAAGTCTATTCGATCGCAGGGACTATTTGTGTCAAACTGCGAAACTATACCGATTCGTATAGTATTGAACAGTCTGGAACTTGATCATAAGCTAAACATACCATAAATAACCTAAACATAGCTTAGAAATAAGCTTTGAGTGGTTCGGTGTGCGAAAATATGCTTATTTGATCTTACAGGGACTAAAAGTGTCAAAAACGACGTAAGTTTGCATTTTCGCGCATATCTTACATTCTGACCACATTTGGACACCCAAAATTTTTGTAGACACTAAAATATTTTTATTTTAGTGATCGGCATGCAAAAATACCGTTCGTCGCTCAATTTGGATCGTTTTTGCGTCCGTTTGAGTTTCGTCGTAATTTGACGAACAACGCGACCGTACGACCAAACGAGCCGACATCCGAGAGTGTTCCAAGCATATTTTGAGTCCTCTAAACTTTATTGACCTTTTAGAGCCTTGAAAATGGCTTAACGGGTGTCAAAAGTTCCTCAAATGAGCTTATACAAGTACAGGGACCTAAACTGTAATTACTTGAAACTGTTGCTGATCTATGAGGGCCAGGCGGGCCGCATAAGGTTACCCCTACCTTTACGCGGGCCGTGTGAGCATGCCAGCGACCAGAAACTTGTTTTCAGCAACTGTTTAATAGTTTAGGGGCTGTTATGGTAATTCTTTTGTGTGATGGGCAAGTTTAAGTGATCACCAAGGTTACTAATCATCTCCTAACACTTGTATGGTTGAGATCTTTGCTTGTTGACCACACAAAAACATGGCATGATCTTGTAAGTTTGCTACAACTATAAATAGCAAGCCATTTCATTCCATTTTCCTCCCATTTGATCTGAGAATTCTCTAAGTTGTTGTGATTATTCACTACATACCTGAGAATACTTGGAATCAAATCTCTTTGGACCCTTTGTAAGTCCTCTTTCATTCTTTTATTGCTTTCCTAGCTTGAAAGTTAAACAGTGTTTGACTTTCAGCTTTGACCAGTCAATGGTCAACGAGAAGTTCATTTGAACTTCGCAACGTGAGCGTAATCACGATGGTTATAGTCCCTAGTGACTATACCTACTGATTACCACGTTGACTAGGCATAGTGACGAGCAGTAGTTTCGGTCAAAATGCGCATTTAAGCATATTTTGCAACCAAACTACTTTAGGATATCAAAAAAATTTGTTTTGATATCAAAACCTGTTTTCTAACTTAGTTAAGCATGTTCTAACATGCTTAGCTCGTAACTTTTAGTTTAGTGCTTGTTTAGAGTCGTAAGTCAAGCGGTCTAAACCACCGCTTTGACTTTCGAACTCGACCCGTTTGGTCGATCATTAGGATCCGACCAAGCATGTTTAGTGACCATAGTTGCATAGGGAATAACCTTCCGAGGTTATACCTTATGGTCACCTAGTTTAAGTAGTTATATGATAGGTAGTTTATATGCCTTAGGTAAAATGACAAAAATACCCTTTTCATGCATAATTGGATTTTAAGCATATGTAACCTAAACATCTGTCACTTAACTGATTATGCAACCTAATTAAACATATTTAGGCATATAATACTTGTCATAGGACTAGTTAGACGTCTCGAACGCGCTTTTGCGCAAACGACGCGTTAAAGTAGCATAAGCTACCTTAAGAGGTCGTAACGGGTCGAAAGCACTTAGATTAGGTTCCGATCTTGAATGAAGGCTTTGTTAAATCATATCACATGAGTTCCAATACTCATTTGGTTTACAAGACCTCATTCTATCCGATCTTCCGATTTAGGTGTCGATTTATTTACTAGTGATCCGTTTACTAGGTACTACTTGAATTCCCTTGGTTTGTCTGAGCTTCGCTAAGTTCTTTAGATCAAGGATACCCTTTCATTCAATCTGAGTACATAGTTCCCCTATTTTACTGTTTTCAATTGTTTTGGGGTGATTCATATGTACAAAAATGATTTCAAGGTTTAAACAATGATTTCAAAAACGATTAAGGTGGTTTATACAAAACTAATAACGATTTCAATAAAGTGAACAAAATTGTTGGTTGTAGTTACATAACAAATGACATTTATTAGCATTGATCAAGCCGACCAGTATTAGGTTATGGTACCATAGGATCTGACAAATCCCGTTATCAGACTACACCCATGGTTATGTGTGGGGGTTATGTAGGTAACGACCGAATCTGATGATTGTTAACTTACCCTTTGGTGGTTTGTTAATATGAGAAACGAGATAGTCGAGTCACGAAGGTTTAAATGTTATTAGCGAGACGACCAAAAGTAGTTTCACAGTTAAAACAAAAACGATTTTGGGACGAGTTAAACGATTTGGAACGACTTAAACGAGATAAACGATTTGAACGAACGATTGGTTTGGGTTATGATTAGGTAATGGGATGGGTGTAACATGATAAAAGCGTGGTAGATACGCCACTGGTACATCTTATATATAAGTGCTTTTATCATATTACATTTCATGTCATTATTTAGTTCACTTGGGAAACGATTTTGAAACGATGTCACACAACAAGGTTTTCAAAATGATATAAACCATACGAGTTTTATTAACAAGTTTTTACGAGATATTTTACGAGTTGGTTTACTAAAACAATTGTTTTGGGGTTAAGAATCATGGCTACGAGATTTTATAAAATATAACTAACTTGATTTGAGTTGGTTAATTATGTTGCAATACACTTTTCAAAACGAGGTTTGTACTTTTGACTCTTGTAGTCTAATGAGGTACTGCAACATACAAACGAGCCATGAATCCGATACTCTCACAAAACCTATGTGCTCGCCAGCATTTCTTTGCTGACTTTGTTTTTACATATGTTTCAGGTGATGTTGCGTGATGATTGCTACGAAGCATGTTCACTTAGGATCTGGACGTGGCCTTAGTGACATAAAAACGATAGTAGACGATGTTTAATTTGTTTGTTTGGTTTTAAGACAATGTAAAGTTCTTAATGAATCAATAAAACGAAACTTTTAATTACCATGGTTGTTGAAACAATGATTCTGTTACAACACTCCCCGACGTTTCTGCCACGGTTTGTTATTTTATGTGGTCGGGGTGTGACAGAAGAGTTGGTATCAGAGCCAATGGTTATAGGGAATTAGGTTATTAGTAATGATTTGACCTAGACTATAACTTTCTTGGACCCTAACGCGAGTTATCTTGCATTTAGATTTTAAAACAATACAGTCACCTATCCTTAGGTGATAACCACAACGAGAACACAATAACAAATCCGCTTCGAAAATTAATCATATGTTCTAGGATGATTGATTAATAGGTTTTGAACCCTCTGTTATAAGGTTTTGAACCCTCTAAGTTTTCAAAATCTCGTCAAAGTTTGGGTCTAAATAATGTGAACACGTGCAAACTGGAAGAGTGAATGCATGTACCCTGAGTTTTCTGTCTAAGGCTAGAGTGTTCGTACAAATCCGCAGTATCGGACCAATCACTCTTACCTGGGAACTCTTGGGGTGAGTGTTCACTTATAGGCGAGCATGTCTTCGGTGATACATTATTATGACCTATTTATTTTGATTAGTCACTGCGTATCGTTTGTTTGTTCGAGGTAACGAACGAATGATCGCCTCCCTTGTGTTTTGTTGATGTTTTCAATACCTCTTTTGTTTTTCCAATTGTCAACCTCACTCGTTTCTCATGTTTCCTTGTTAGACAATGCCTCCTCGACGTGATGCTCAATCTTTTACTGCTGAAGAAGTCGCAACCCTTGTCGCTCAGCAAATGGCTGCTGTACTTCCAGGCGTAGTAACCCAGATCCATGAGTTATACAACAACAACAATAATAACAACAATAATGCACAACGTAGTTTCAAAAACTTCAATTCTGCTAAACCGTTGAAGTTTTCTGGGTCACAAGGAGCAACTGCGCTCCTTCAATGGTTCTAAAGTATCGAGAGCACATTCAGACATGTGCAATGTCTGAATGCGCATAAGGTTGAATTTGCATCAAGCGTGTTCGAGAAGCGTGCACTTACATGGTGGAATGGAGTGATGCGTGATAGGGGTGCCGAAGTGGCATTGGCACAAACTTGGGAAGAGCTCCAAGCTCTCATGATGAGAGAGTTCTGTCCCCGTCACGAGATTCGAGCTTTAGAACGAGAATTTGACGATCTGAAACATGACGGGGGAGAACACCGTGCTTATACGGATCAATTTGAGGAGCTCAGTTTGTTATGTCCTACTATGGTTACCCCACTGGAGAAAGCAATCGAGAGATATATCGATGGTTTACCCGATTCCATACAGGATATTGTGACCGGCGTTAATCCTACTACCATTCGTCATGCGATCGAGTTGTCTGCTACCCTAAATGAGTCTCAAGTCAGGAAGGGTAAACTTACCCGCAAGGGTGATAAGAAGAAGTCGACCGATTCTGTCAAGGAAAAGGGTAAGGGTAAGAAGCAGGGTGTCACACCCCCAAAATCCACCATGCGGAGTACCACCGCTTGGAGGCGTGACGTGACCAGGATCAAGCCACCAATCATATTGAACAAGCATGTAAGTAGTTTGTAAAATCCAACACAATACAATTGGTGTCTAAACAAAACATAGTTTAAGTTACAAGCGGAAGCATAAAGTTTAAAACCAAATCATAAGTTTAAACGTTTCAAATGTTTAGCATGGTACACAGTTGTCCATGTCCCACAACGACTCTTCCCACTCCGATGCAAGCTCCATAGATTCCTAACGACCTGCAAGGCATGTAACAACGAGTCAACAACAAAGTTGAGTGAATTCACAGTTGGTTGTTTAGTTATAGTGTTCGTGAATCATTTGTTCATTTCGTAAACCAAGTATCTTATTTATCTGTATCGCGGTTTCCCAAACATGTTTGCGATGATTAGTGGCCGGATCGCGGTTTCCAAAACATGTGTGCGATGATTAGTGGCCGTATCACGGTTTCCCAAACATGTGTGCGAAGATTAGTGGGGGCTTCCCATGTGTCGACTAGTCGTGTTTGTACGTGCCCTTCTTGATCCAAGGACCGTAGCGAGTGTGAGTGTACGTAGGTTTTACGTACGTGCCCTTCAATCCGAGGACGGTGAAAAGTAGTTTAATAGTAATGATATTACGAGTAGTTATTCAAATCCCATTCCCTACCCACCGGGAATCCCATGCCTTATAAAGTGTGTGAACTCACCTCGGTTGCTCGGTTTGACTCTCAAAAGTAGCTAACAGTCAAGGTCGGTAAATCACGTCCTAGTACGATTACCACTTAGTTTATTAGTGACTTCAAATAGAACACAAAGTTCCTACACGTATCTATCACACAACATGCATCGTTTTAACGGTTTATGCCCATATAACCTTCCCATCTATTCCCCACTCATAGACAAACATACAACATTGCACATAACACTTTTATTGACATATAACATGTTCTATCATTCTCGGATAACCTACTCGACATTTAGACACGCAAATCACTCCTTATGTCGTTTCAGCTTTATTAATCAAAACTGGACTGTTTTCGAGCATTTTAATAAAATAGTTAACCTTTTCCAAAAATTCTCAAATTTTTACACGATGTCATATATAATCCAAAATTTATTGTGTAAAAATTTCGGATCTCAGTTAATTACCAATTTTATATAAAAATTCTTTTACTCGACTGCAATCAGATTTGGTACTTTCTGATTGCAGTTTTACGGAAAAATTCACTAAAAATCAATCGTAAGTCGGATCGTCGAAATTCCAGTTGTAGGGTCACGGTAACAACAGTTACCATCTTCAGTAAAAATCCCACGAGCCGACTCTGCTCGGGTTTTAAGTTTTGACTCCGACTACGACACACTTTTTCAGCAGGAAAATTTCAGCTTGAGCTGCTGTCTTAAAATAATTCTTTAAAAATAGTAATCGACCTCGAAAAATTACTATTCCAGTTCCATTTGTTCAGATATTCAAAATTACACAATTTAGACTCCAGAAATTCAATTTTTCGATTAAAAATGAACCAGTTACAGCCTGTTGAAGGGGCTGGAAAATCTCAATCAGCAAGCTGTTTTTATTGTAGAAGTTACTAAAAACGCATAAACAAAGACCCTAACCAAGTTTTATCAATGATTTAATGTTCAAACACCATGCATGCATTTACCAAACTCAAACCAACCAGATTTCAGCTTCAAACAAACTTTTTATGAAAGGTTTTTATGTAGAGTTTCAAGTTCATATATCTAGTGTTTTAGCTTGTGTGTGTCAAGAACATTTAAACAAAACATAACAAGAACAAAATGGAACAAGGGTGTGAAGGGACATACCACTAGCACAAGGCTAGGATGGAAATCTTAGTGTAAGGATGATGGTGAGAAAAAGTGTGGTGAAGTGACTAGAACAAGCTCTCTTGATGTTCCTTCAACCTTGCAACCTCCTTGGATCCTCTTGAAGCTTTGAATGGAACTTGATTCTTGGAAGAAGATGATGGTTATGTGGTTGTGAGGGTGGCGGTTGTGGGTGGAGCCGTAAGAGGGAGAGAGATGAGGGAGTGGGGTGAATCTTGTGAAGTGTAAGATGAAAGATACACACCATGTTTATAAGTCTTCTCCTAATATTTTGTCCATCCCAACAAGCAACAATCTACAAAAATCTTGGATAAAATCTAGCAATTATGGTGGTGATTTGGTGGGGTCCCTTGTGACCGAAATTGGGTATGGGGGGGGGGGTAAATTGTAATATTTGATGATAGTTGGTAATTATTAGTCACATTCCAAGTATATGCTTTCATAGTTAGCTAGTGGGTATTTTAGCAGGTGTTATGGTGTACGGGGATCATGACTAGCCAAAAATAATTAAATAATGTGTTTGACAAATATTTGGTGTCTCGGGTAATGTCCGGTTGTTCGGTCGGATACTGTTTCGTTAAAGTGTTTAATTGTACCGTAAGGCGTCTTACTTATATATTTTTGTAACGAAATTTATTCCCAACACATAGGAAAACATACCGGACTATTTAGTAATTTTTCTGTATACTACTAGTATGCTAACACGCACATGTAAGTATAACACAGTAATCCGAGAGCAGTTAAATAATTTAGCACAACCATCAAGCACTTTCATTATCACTAATTAATTGTACGGAATACATGTAAATTGAGGGTTGTCACACAGGGTGAGTCTTCTAAAAAGTCAAGGAAGTGCAAGGCTTCCCAGAACTTTGCTGTCACCAACCAGAACCCTCAGAACCCACCGACTCAACCTCCTGCAAAAAAGAAATGTGCTGGTACCGCACCTCACTGTGCCCGATGCAAAGGTCACCATGTTGCTCAGCAGGCCTGTAAATAGTGTACTATGTGTGGTAGACTTGGGCATCTGGCCAATATTTGTCGTATGGGTCAAAATCAGGCTGCCCAAGTTCCAGCTCAAGTTCAAGGGAATGCTGCGAGATTCCCACCTGGTTCGTGTTTTAATTGCGGAGAAATGCGTCATTTCCGCAACAACTGCTCGAGATTGGTAAATGCGAATCTGAATGGTAACGCGATCGCGAATGTGAATCCCGCTCGTGGACGAGCATTCAATCTGAATGCGAACGAGGCGAGGGCGGACAACGAGGTTGTTAACGGTACGTTCCTTGTTAACAATCAACTTGCATCTGTTCTTTTCGATTCTGGTGCCGATAGGAGTTTTGTTTCGTTATCGTTTGAGCCTTTACTTGCGATACCTAGAACTAAACTGAGGAAACCCTTATCTGTCGAAGTTGCTACTGGTAAACCACTTGTACTCGATTCAGTTCTTCATGGTTGTCAATTGAACCTCGATAACCATCTTTTTCCTATTGACCTCACGCCGATGCAACTGGGGAGTTTCGACATTATTGTGGGAATGGATTGGTTAACCAAACACCATGCTGAGGTGGTTTGTTTCGATAAGATCATTCGTATTCCTCTTTCATCTGGCGATGTTCTGGAAATTCGTGGCGAAAATCCATCTGGTGGATTGAAACTCATGTCGTGTACGAAAGCCCAAAGCTACTTACGAAAAGGATATGTTGCTTTTCTGGCACATGTCACCGAGGAGAAAAGCAAGAGCAAGAGTATTCAGGATATTCCAATTGTTCGGGATTATCCAGAGGTGTTTCCTGATGAACTGCCTGGTTTGCCTCCAGTTCGTCAAGTCGAGTTTCATATTGACCTTGTACCCAATGCCAACCCGATTGCGAAAGCACCTTATCGTCTTGCACCATCCGAGATGCAAGAGTTATCGAAACAGCTTCAAGAGTTATCTGATAAAGGATTCATCCGACCGAGTTATTCACCTTGGGGCGCTCCTGTCCTCTTTGTGAAAAAGAAAGATGGATCTTTTCGAATGTGTATTGATTATCGTGAGCTTAATAAGCTTACCATCAAGAATCGATATCCCCTACCTTGAATTAATGATCTCTTTGATCAGCTGCAAGGTGCTACCTGTTTTTCTAAGATTGATCTGCGTTCTGGGTATCATCAGCTTCGTGTACTCGAAGAAGATATTCCCAAAACTGCATTCCGCACAAGATATGGGCATTACGAGTTTACCGTCATGCCTTTTGGTTTGACAAATGCCCCAACTATTTTCATGGACTTAATGAATAGAGACTGTAAACCTTATTTAGACAAGTTCATCATTGTGTTCATCGACGATATTCTTATTTATTCAAAGTCTCGAGCCGATCACGAGCAACACCTTCGTTTGACTCTGGAACTCCTAAAGAAGGAACAACTTTTTGCTAAATTCTCCAAGTGTGAATTTTGGCTGAAAGAAGTCCAGTTTTTGGGATATATTGTCAACGAGCTAGGTATTCATATGGATCCATCCAAGATTGTTGCAATCAAGGATTGGAATACACCAACGACACCTACAGAGATTTGATCTTTTCTTGGTCTTGCTGGATATTATCGTCGTTTCATTTCGAACTTCTCGAAGATTGCGGGTCCACTCACTGCTTTGACTCAGAACAATAAGCCTTTTGAGTAGGGACCTAAGCAAGAAGAGGCGTTCCAAACGCTGAAACAGAAGCTCTGTGATGATCCTGTTCTATCTTTGCCCGATGGAAACGATGATTTCGTTGTCAACTGTGATGCATCCAACTTAGGCCTTGGTTGTGTTCTTATGCAATGAGGTAAAGTTATAGCATACGCGTCTAGACAATTGAAAGTTCAGGAGAAGAACTACACGACTCATGATCTTGAATTAGGAGCTGTAGTTTTTGCTCTCAAAATCTGGAGACACTATCTTTATGGCACGAAGTGTGTGGTTTTCACAGACCACAAAAGTCTCCAGCACATTCTTAATCAGAAGGAGTTGAACATGAGGCATCGACGTTGGGTTGAACTCCTAAACGATTACGATTGCGAGATTCGCTACCATCCTGGTAAGGCGAATGTCGTAGCCGATGCGCTCAGTCGAAAGGAGCGAGTCAAGCTTCATTCTGTTTGAACTCTATCTGATCTTCAAACTCGTGTTCTTCAAGCTCGGTAATCTTGTGTTTCACAAGATTTGATAGGTAAGGAATTACCACATTAGCTTGAGCTTAAACTCGAAGCGAAGGATGATGGTTTACTCTATTTCAAGGATCGTTTGTGGATTCCGAAACAAGACGATCTTCGCACTTTAGTGATGGATGAGTCTCACAAGTCTCGATATTCTATCCATCCTGGTGCTGATAAAATGTACAAGGATCTTCGTACTCAGTACTAGTGGCCTGGTATGAAGAAAGATGTTGCCTTGTATGTGTTGAAATGCCTAACTTATCTCAAAGTCAAGGCTGAACATCAACGACCTTCTGGTTTGCTTGTACAACCAGAGATACCGGTTTGGAAGTGGGAGAACATTGCTATGGATCTCATCACTAAGTTACCGCGTACATCTAAAGGTCACGATGCGATTTGGGTTGTCATCGATCGATTAACGAAATCAGCTCATTTCATTCCGATTTGTGAGGATCTATCTGCTGATAAACTTGCAAAGATTTATGTTGATGAGATTATATCATGACATGGTGTTCCTTTGGATATCATTTCCGATCATGATGCTCGATTTTCATCTCATTTTTGGAAGACCGTGCAATCTGCTATGGGAACCCAACTAAATCTAAGCACTGCTTATCATCCCCAAACAGATGGGCAATCTGAGAGAAGGATTCAAACTTTGGAGGATATGCTTAGAGCATGCGTGATAGACTTTGGTGGTAATTGGGATTCTCATCTTCCACTGATCGAGTTCTCTTATAACAATAGTTATCATGCTAGTATTAATATGGCACCATTCGAAGCTCTCTACGGTCGAAAATGTCATTCACCTGTCTGTTGGAATGAGATCGGTGAAGCTCATCTTACTGGACCTGAGCTCATTCTGGAAACAACAGACAAAATCAAGAAAATTCGCGATAATCTTGTAACAGCTAGATGCCGTCAAAAGAGTTAAGCGAATATGCGACGCAAGCCCCTAGAATTTCAAGTCGGAGACCATGTCCTACTCAAGGTGTCACCTTGGAAAGGAGTGGTGAGATTTGGAAAGAAAGGAAAACTTGCACCACGATATGTTGGACCATTTAAGATTGTTGAAAGGGTTGGAAAGGTTGCCTATCGACTAGAGCTACCTCCAGAGCTTGGAAATATTCATCTGACTTTTCACGTGTCCAATTTGAGAAAGTGTTTAGCTGACTCTGATCTTCACATTCCTCTCGACGAGATTCAAATCGATGAAACAATGCACTTTGTCGAGAAACCTATGGAGATAGTGGACCGTACATTCAAACAATTGAAGAACAAATGGATTCGTTTGGTCAAGGTTCGCTGGGAATCCAAACGTGGCCCAAATTTTACTTGGGAACGTGAGGACCAAATGAAGGCGAAATATCCACAATTGTTCTCACAAGTTTCCTCTAGCTAAAATTTCGGGACGAAATTTCCTAAAGTAGGGGAGACTGTGACAACTGTGCTCTGTAATCGATGTACAATGTAAAACAATGATAATTATTAATAAAAAAATGTGTTGTGGTGTTATTATATGTGTATTTGTGTTTGATGATTTTACGATTTGATTCGATTCCAATTTCAAGCTTTAAATCGCTTTCTGGAAGGTTATACGCAAACTGGTGCGTGAACGCAGTCAGTATAACGCGAAAAACACTCCGGAATAGTTAAATAGGCTTAACATACCTTAAATAACCTCCACATAACTTAGAAATAAGTTTTGGATGGTTTGGTGTGTTGAAAACAAGTCTATTCGATCGTAGGGACTATTTGTGTCAAACTGCGAAACTATACCGATTCGTATAGTATCGAACAGTCTGGAACTTGATCATAAGCTAAACATACCATAAATAACCTAAACATAGCTTAGAAATAAGCTTTGAGTGGTTCGGTGTGCGAAAATATGCTTATTTGATCTTACAGGGACTAAAAGTGTCAAAAACGACGTAATTTTGCATTTTCGCGCATATCTTACGTTCTGACCACATCTGGACACCCAAAATTTTTGCAGACACTAAAATATTTTTATTTTAGTGATCGGCATGCAAAAATACCGTTCGTCTCTCAATTTGGATCGTTTTCGCGTCCGTTTGAGTTTCGTCGTAATTTGACGAACAACGCGACCGTATGACCAAACGAGCCGACATCCGAGAGTGTTCCAAGCATATTTTGAGTCCTCTAAACTTTATTGACCTTGTAGAGCCTTGAAAATGGCTTAACGGGTGTCAAAAGTTCCTCAAATGAGCTTATACAAGTACAGGGACCTAAACTGTAATTACTTGAAACTGTTGCTGATCTGTGAGGGCCAGGCGGGCCGCGTAAGGTTTCCCCCTACCTTTACGCGGGCTGTGTGAGCATGCCAATGACCAGAAACTTGTTTTCAGCAACTGTTTAATAGTTTAGGGGCTGTTATGGTAATTCTTTTGTGTGATGGGCAAGTTTAAGTGATCACCAAGGTTACTAATCATCTCCTAACACTTGTATGGTTGAGATCTTTGCTTATTGACCACACAAAAACATGGCATGATCTTGTAAGTTTGCTACAACTATAAATAGCAAGCTATTTCATTCCATTTTCCTCACATTTGATCTGAGAATTCTCTAAGTTGTTGTGATTATTCACTACATACCTGAGAATACTTGGAATCAAATCTCTTTGGACCATTTGTAACTCCTCTTTCATTCTTCTATTGTTTTCCTAGCTTGAAAGTCAAACAGTGTTTGACTTTCAGCTTTGACCAGTCAATGGTCAATGAGAAGTTCATTTGAACTTCGCAACGTGAGCGTAATCACGATGGTTATAGTCCCTAGTGACTATACCTACTGATTACCACGTTGACTAGGCATAGTAACGAGTAGTAGTTTCGGTCAAAATGCACATTTAAGCGTATTTTGCAACCAAACTACTTTAGGATATCAAAACACTTTGTTTTGATATCAAAACCTGTTTTCTAACTTAGTTAAGCATGTTCTAACATGCTTAGCTCGTCACTTTTAGTTTAGTGCTTGTTTAGAGTCGTAAGTCAAGCGGTCTAAACCACCGCTTAGACTTTCGAACTCGACCCGTTTGGTTGATCATTAGGATCCGACCAAGCATGTTTAGTGACCATAGTTGCATAGGGAATAACCTTCCGAGGTTATACCTTATGGTCACCTAGTTTAAGTAGTTGTATGATAGGTAGTTTATATGCCTTAGGTAAAATGACAAAAATACCCTTTTCATGCATAATTGGATTTTAAGCATATGTAACCTAAACATTTGTCACTTAACTGATTATGCAACCTAATTAAACATATTTAGGCATATAATACTTGTCATAGGACTAGTTAGACATCTCGAACGCGCTTTTGCGCAAACGACGCGTTAAAGTAGCATAAGCTACCTTAAGAGGTCGTAACGGGTCGAAAGCACTTAGATTCGGTTCCGATCTTGAATGAAGGCTTTGTTAAACCATATCAAATGAGTTCCAACACTCATTTGGTTTACAAGACCTCATTCTATCCGATCTTCCGATTTAGGTGTCGATTTATTTACTAGTGATCCGTTTACTAGGTACTACTTGAATTCCCTTGGTTTGTCTGAGCTTCGCTAAGTTCTTTAGATCAAGGATACCCTTTCATTCAATGTGAGTACATAGTTCGACTATTTTACTGTTTTCAATTGTTTTGGGGTGATTCATATGTACAAAAATGATTTCAAGGTTTAAACAATGATTTCAAAAACGATTAAGATGGTTTATACAAAACTAATAACGATTTCAATAAGGTGAACAAACTTGTTGGTTGTAGTTACATAACAAATGACATTCATTAGCATTGATCAAGCCGACCAGTATTAGGTTATGGTACCATAGGATCTGACAAATCCCGTTATCAGACTACACCCATGGTTATGTGTGGGGGTTATGTAGGTAACGACCGAATCTGATGATTGTTAACTTACCCTTTGGTGGTTTGTTATTATGAGAAACGAGATAGTTGAGTCACGAAGGTTTGAATGTTATTAGCGAGACGGCCAAAAGTAGTTTCACAGTTAAAACAAAAACGATTTTGGGACGAGTTAAACGATTTGGAACAACTTAAACGAGATAAACGATTTGAACGAACGATTGGTTTGGGTTGGGTTGTGATTAGGTAATGGGATGGGTGTAACATGATAAAAGCGTGGTAGATATGCCGCTGGTACATCTTATATATAAGTGCTTTTATCATATTACATTTCATGTCATTATTTAGTTCACTTGGGAAACGATTTTGAAACGATGTCACACAACGAGGTTTTCAAAATGATATAAACCATACGAGTTTTATTAACAAGTTTTTACGAGATATTTTACGAGTTGGTTTACTAAAACAAATGTTTTGGGGTTAAGAATCATGGCTACGAGATTTGATAAAATATAACTAACTTGATTTGAGTTGGTTAATTATGTTGCAATACACTTTTCAAAATGAGGTTTGTAGTTTTGACTCTTGTAGTCTAATGAGGTACTGCAACATACAAACGAGCCATGAATCCGATACTCTCACAAAACCTATGTGCTCGCCAGCATTTCTTTACTGACTTTGTTTTTACATATGTTTCAGGTGATGTTGCGTGATGATTGCTAGGAAGCATGTTCACTTAGGATCTGGACGTGGCCTTAGTGACATAAAAACGATAGTAGAGGATGTTTAATTTGTTTGGTTTTAAGACAATGTAAAGTTCTTAATGAATCAATAAAACGAAACTTTTAATTACCATGGTTGTTGAAACGATGATTCTGTTACAACACTCCCCGAGGTTTCCGCCACAGTTTGTTGTTTTACGTGGTCGGGGTGTGAAACCATAACCATAGCATGGTCTGCATATAGAAGATGAGAAAGAATCGGCCCTTCATTCGAAAACCGAATCCCTTCGAAGTACCCCACCTCACACGCTTTCTTTATAATACACGAGAATGCCTCCATGACAAATAAAAATAAGAACGGCGAAATAGTATATCCTTGCCTTATTCCTTTACGACAATCAAATTTAAAGGTCGGAGATCCGTTAACTAACACCGAAGCCCGAGCCGAATCCAAAACACCACGAATCCACTTACACCATATCTCCAGAAAATTCATTTGTTTTATAATAGATATTAGAAAATCCCAATGAACATTGTCATAGGCCTTTTCAAAATCTATCTTAAACAAAAAAAAATATCCTTACCACCCTTTTTTGCCCATGATAAAATCTCATTCGCCAAAAGAGGACCATCCAAAATAAATCTACCATTAAGAAACGCCGATTGAGTATCAGAGACAATATCCCCTATAACCTTCTTCAGTCTGTTAGCTAACACCTTAGATACCGATTTACTAATAATCCCAATCAAATTGATTGGTCTATAATCGCTAAATGCAATAGGGTCGATGACTTTTGGGACCAATGTTATGAATGAAGAACCCACACCCCTTCCAAAAATTCCAACTTCATTAAAGTGCCGAAAAACATTAACAAAATCAGCTTCAAATAAATCCCAAAAGAATTTTACGAACCGAAAATTGAACCCGTCAGGACCCGGTGTAACACTTGTGCCTCTACGATCATCATACAATTAAGAATCCAATGAAATATTGTGTTTCATTCTGGGTATTTGTACAATTACATGTGACAAGTACACATATCAAATTTCGTATGATTTCGAACTCTCAAGAAACTTTTCTGGAAGTTATACGTAAACTGTTACATAAACGTAATCAGTTTAACGTGACATACACTCCGTAATAGTGATATAATCCTAACATACCTTAAATAACCTTTACATAACTTAGAAATAAGTTTTGAAGGGTTTGATATAGTGAAAACAAGTTTATTCGATCACAGGGACTATTTACGACAAACTACGAAAGTCTGCCAATTTGTATAGCAACGAACACTCTGGAACAATATCATAAGCTAAACATACCTTAAATACCCTTAACATAGCTTAGAAATAAGCTTTGATGGGTTCGGTGTGAGAAAATATGCTTATTTGATCAACAAGGACTAAAAGCGTCAAAAACTGCAAAAGTCTGCCAATTCGTATAGCAACGAACACTTCGGAACAAGATCATAAGCTAAACATACCTTAAATACCCTTAACATATCTTAGAAATAAGCTTTGAGGGGTTCGGTGTGAGAAAATATACTTATTTGATCAACAGGGACTAAAAGCGTCAAAAACTGCGAAAGTTTGCATAAACGTGCATATCTTGCGTTCTGACCATATCCGGACATTAAAAAATTTTTGTAATCACTAGAATATTATATTTTAGTGATAGGAATGCAAAAATACCATTCGTCGCGCAATTTGGATTGTTTTCGCGTCCGTTCGAGTTCCGTCGTAATTAACCGAACAACGCGATCGTACGACCAAACGAACCGACATCCATGATATTTTCAAGCATATTTCAAGCCCCATATAGTTTAACATCCTTGTAGAGCCTTGAAATTGGGTTAACGGGGTTTAAACGCGTTGAAAAACAATTTTCGGAGCTGCAGGGACCTGTTTTGACAATTTTGAAACTTCTGATCAGCAGACTAGTAGGCTGGCCGCGAAAAAGAACCTTGTATGGGTCGCAGGCCGCGAGAACTAATGCTGACAGAAACCAGTTTTACTCCAAATTAGCTGAAATTGATGGTTTTGGCCAATTGTTTCCTTGTTTGGGGACCAAGTAAAGCTTCCTAATCAGTCTCTAACACATATAGGGCTAGGATCTTTCCTTGATCACCACACAATCCACTTGTCATGATCTTATGAGCTCTTGATTCCTATAAATAGCAAGCACCAACTTCATTCTTCTTTGCTCAAATCTCATTCTCCTCTCTCTTGCTCTGAATTGAGGCTACCACTCTTTGTTGGAGGCCTCATACTTGAGCATTCTAGTTCATTTTTCCAAGCATAGGACTCTTGTAAGTGCTCTTTCATGCTTGTTTAGTTATTTCAAGCAAGAAAGTCAAATAGTGTTTGACTTTCGGCTTTGACCATGAATTGGTCAAGACAAAGTTCGATTGAACTTTCCAACGTGATCGTAATCACAATGGTTATAGTCCCTTGCGACTATACCTACTGATTACCACGTTGACTAGTCGAAGTGACTAGTCAAACTTTCGGTCAAAATGCACGATTATGTGTATTTTGCGACGAAACTATTTTCGGGTATCAAAACACTTTGTTTTGATACCAAATCAGTTTTTTGACTTAGTTAAACATGTTTTCACATGTTTAACTCGTCAATTTTAGTTTAGTGCTTGTTTAGGGTCGTAAGTCAAGCGGTCTCGACAACCGCTTAGACTTTCGAACCCGACCCGTTTGGTCGATCTTTAGGATCCGACCAAACATTTTTTGTGACCATAGTTGTATAGGGAATTACCTTCCGAGGTTATACCTTATGGTCACTTAGTTTAATTAGTTGTATGATTGGTAGTTTATATGCCTTAGGAAAATGACCAAAATGCCCTTTTTGCGCATAATTTCAATTTAAGCATATGCAACCAAATTTTTGACACTTAAACTGATTATGCAACATAATTAAACATGTTTAGGCATATAATACTTGTCATAGGACTAGTTAGGCCATCCGAACACGCTTTTGCGCAAATGACACGTTAAAGTAGCGTAAACTATCTTAACGGGTCATAACGGGTCATAAGCACTTGGGATAGGTTTCAAATCATAATGTAGGCTTTGTTAAACCATATTATATGAGTTCCAACACTCATTTGGTTTACAAAACCTCATTCTACCCAATCTCCTGATTTTGGTCCCGATTATTAACATAGTAATCCGATACTAGGTGCTACTTGATTCCTTGATTGCCTGAGCTTTGTTAGGACAGTTAATCAATGATACTTGCAATCTCAAGTGAGTACATAGCTCCCCTCTTTTATGCTTTCAATTTTTTTGAGGTGACTCATATGTGCTAAATGCTTTTCATGTTTTCAAAACAATGATTATGGTTTATATAAACACGATGATTTCAATAATGTGAACGAACTTGTTTGGGACATTAGTTGAAAGACATTCGAATGACATTCATTAACTATGATCAAGCCAACCAGTAGTATGTTATGGTACCATAGGATCTGACAAATCCCGTTATCGGACTATCCCTTTGGTGGGTAATGTGGGTAACGACATAAACTGTTATCTGATTAACAAATCATGTGTTGGTTTGTTAATCTTGTTAAAGAGGTCTTTCAGGGCCTAGTTAAAGATACCCCATGGGTGGTATATCGAGTCACACAGGTTTGAATGTATTCTTTAAAGAACGACCAAAAGTTGTATTTCACAAATTAAAACACGAATGATATGAACGATTGGAACGATTTGGATGATTGGTTTATGGTAAGTGATTAGGTAACAAGGCGTGTGTAATGTGATAAAAGCATGGTGGATACGCCGTTGGTACTTCATATATATAAGTGCTTTTATCACATTACATGTCGTAGCATTATCTAGATCACTTGGACGAATGTTTTCAAAACGAAGTTACACTACGAGGTTTAATTAAAGATATAAACCATACAATGTTTACTTTCAAGGACGATTTACTACTTGGTTTTACAAAGACAATGTTTTCAGTCAAGATTCATGGCTACAATGGTTTTTGGTTTACATATATCAACTTGTAAAGTTGATAAAACATATTGCAATATCAAACACTTTTTGATTTCAAGATACATACTCGACAACTCTCATAGTTGGACGAGGTATTGCAATATGGATTCAAAGCCATGAATTTGACATACAAAACCTATGTACCCACCAACATTTTTATGTTGACTGTTTTTCACATATGTTTCAGGTTCTATGTTGTGACGATTGTTGATTGCTTACTACACATAGGGTGGACGCAGGCCTTAGTGACTTAAAACTTGAAAGACAATTGTTGTATTTATTTGGTTCATATCAAAACAATGAGACAATTAATGAAATGAAATAAAACAAAACTTCAATTACCATGTGTTGTGAAACAATGATTCTGTTACGACACTCCCCGACTTTTCCGCCCCAGTTTGTTGTATTACGTTGTCAGGGTGTGACAGAAGAGTTGGTATCAGAGCTCATGGTTATAGGGAATTAGGTTATTAGTAATGCTCTTGACCTAGTCTATAACCTTCCTAGGACCCTAACGCAAGTGAATTTGCGTTTAGATTCTTAATACAATACCAATCACTTATCCTTAGGTGATTAACAAAAACAAAACACAATTATTCTCTCGAGTCAAAATTTTTCAAAAAATCACAAGAAATCATCTATACTTAGATGATTTGTTTTAGGCTTTTAAGCCTTTGCTGTTTTCAAAATCTCGTCAAAGATTGGGCTTTATAATGTGAACACATGCAATCCGGAAGGGTGGGTGCCTGTACCTCGAGTTTTCTGTCTAAGGCTAGAGTGTTCGTACAAATCCACAGTATTGGACCAGTCACTCTTACATGGGAACTCTTAGGGTGAGTGTCCACTTATAGGCTAAAGCATGTCTTCGTGATACATTATTATGACCCGTTTACTTTGATTAGTCACCGTGTCGTTTGTTTGTTTTAGGTAACGAACAAATAATCACAATCCTTATGCTTTGTGGATATTTTTAAACATTCTGTTTTGACTATCCAATATCATCTCACTCGTTTCCTCTCATGTTCCTTTGTTCTTTTAGAAAATGCCTCCTAGACGCGATCAAACTCAGGATGCTGCACTCGCAGCCCTAGTCGCTCAGCAGATTGCTGTTGTGATTCCGAACCTTATTACCCAGATAAATCAAGCGAACAATAATAACAATAACAATGCTCAGTGTAGCTATAAAACGTTCAATTCGGCTAAACCACTGAATTTTCTGGGTCTCAAGGAGCGACTGCGCTCCTACAATGGTTCGAGAGTCTAGAAAGCATTCCGACATGTTCAGTGTTCAAATGAGCGAAAGGTTGAGTTTGCATCTAGTGTTTTTGAGAAATGAGCATTAACGTGGTGGAACGGTGTGATGAGAGACAGGGGTACCGATGTGGCATTGGCTCAAACCTAGGAAGAGCTTCGGGCTCTAATGATGAAGGAATTTTGTCCTCGTCATGAACTCAGGGCACTAGAAAGGGAATTCGACGATCTTAAACAAGATAACGGTGAGCATCGAGCGTACACGGACCGATATGAGGAACTAAGTCTGTTATGTCCAACCATGGTTACGCCTTTGGATAAGGCAATTGAAAAATACATTGATGGCCTCCCTGACCCAGTTTAGGACATTGTTACTGGTAGTAACCCTAACACAGTTAGACAGGCCATTGAGCTATCCGCTACCATGACTGAATCTCAGATCAGGAAGGGTAAACTTTTCTCAAAAGGCGACAAGAAACCATCCGATGAAACAAAACCAAAGGATAAGCAGATTGAGTCCTCTAAGAAGTCAAAGAAGCATAAGGCTTCACAGAACTTCGCTGTAGTTGCTCAGAACAATCAGGGTGCTCCCAACCAACCAGCACAGCCTCTTGCTAAGAAATCCTATGCTGGTACTGCACCATTATGCAACAGGTGTAATGCACACCACCAAGCTCACCTACAGTGCCGTCAGTGTGCATCATGTGGGCGACTTGGTCACCTGGCAAATGCTTGTCGAACTAACCCGAACCAAGGTGGTCCAAACCAACTTTAAACCAACCCTGCTCAAGCTCGTTTTCCACCTGGTTCTTTCTACAACTGTGGCAAGATGGGCCATTTCAGGAACAATTTCCCAAAGCTTGTTAATGCAAATCCAGCCCGTGGATAAGCATTTGGCTAACTGGAAAACGATGCTGCTTTGAAATAATTAAACTTTATCTTTTATTTCTCATGTATCCAAGAACTTTGAAACAATCAGTTTGGTTTATAATAAATCTTTATTCGCATTTCGATGTATGAAAAATATGTGGTTACTTGTATGACATACCCCTACGATGTCGACACCAAGGAACCGTGTTCCTTGCAAGACAAACTACTCTTGTAGTTCTCCCATATTATGTGATCGCTCGCGATCTTCGCTAAAATCCTAAGTACTCTTTTCTTCTTAGAAGCAAAGTACAAGGTACAAGTTACAAACTCTGGACGAATACTCAAAGTACCACTTTAAATCATTGCCTGGATATCTAAGGGTACTTTTCATAAGTCCTTAATTGGTCTTATGTGATATGTCTATGTACATATCATTACATTCTGGTTTTCATAACAATATACATAGTGTATTATTTCAGAACATCATTCATGATTTCAAAAACATTTCGTACGGTTTAAAAACATTTTAACATAGTATATTTACCTAATATAACAAGTGCATAATTTCAAAAACATTATCCATGTTTTCAAAAACCTCATACATGATTCCAAAGGCATTTCACATGGTTTTAAAACATTTTATAAACATATTTACCTAGTATACCTGTTACATGATTTCAAAAACATGACAAAAGGTTTCAAAAACATACTTTCAAAGATCCCTTACATGGTTTTCAAAGACATTCTCTCATATGTTGACGTAGTACACGATTTTCAAGAACACTCTACTCGTATGTTGACTGAGCATACATAGTACACGATTTTCAAGGACATTCTGCTTCGTATGTTGACTTAGCATGCTTAGCACGTTGATTTCAAGGATCCTTTTTGCTTCATATGTTGACTTAGCATATTTAGCACCTTGATTTCATAAACACTATATTTCGTATGTTGACTTAGCATACCTAGTACAAGGTTTCAAGACAATTTCTCGCTACACGAGTTCCAAAATCCTTATTGGATCTTCCTATCTTCATAGTTAGATCCTTGTGGATGTTTAAAGCGCAAAATCAAAGGTCCTTAGTTGGATTCTTTGTGTGCTTTAATATGTATGTTATGATTCAATGAGGACAAAACCGAATCCTTATAAGATCTTCCTATCTTCATAGTTAGATTCTTGAGGATGTTTAAAGTACTAATTGAAGTCCATTGATTGGATTCCCGGTGTACTTTAAATGCAAGTGTACAAATCGATAACAAATTGATAACAAGTTGATGACCAAGTTGACAATTATGTGATTATGTGATTATGTGATTATGTGTGTTTATGTGTTATGTGTGATCCGAATGCTCGCTATCCAAATCCTTGTAGAGTCTTCCATATCATCATATGATGGATTCTTAGAAGGATATCCAAAAGTACTATCTTAAATCCTTAATGGGCTTCTATGTAATAGTTAAGACCCTTGGATTGTAAAGTACTATTCCAAAGTTAAAGACATCATTCGTTGATGTAGTTAAAGAGACCCTTTGGTGGTCTAGTTAAAGAGATCATGCGTTGATCTAGTTAAAGACATCATTCATTGATGTAGTTAAAGAGACCCTTTGGTGGTCTAGTTAAAGAGATTGATTCGTCAATCTAGTTAAAGATATCATGTGTTGATATAGTTAAAGAGGTCGTTCGTCGATCTAGTTAAATAGATCATGTGTTGATCTAGTTAAAGAGATCATTTGTCGGTCTATTTAAAGAGATCCTTTGGTGATCTAGTTGAAGAGACTCTTTGGTAGTCTATTTAAAGAAATCATTCGTTGATCTAGTTAAAGAGACTCTATGGTGGTATAGTCAAGTCATCACAGGATTATGCGTTGGATTTTTCCCCTACACATTATTAAATGAACTGTGCGGACTGTGCAAGGAATTACGTAATTATGGATGCATACATAATTATGGAATTCAGTGCACAGAAACCACAACAAGTTTTGTCATGTGTAAGAACCTATAGTGATAAGAATAACGAAATGGGAACAATGTAATAAGGGCATGGTGGATACGCCGATGGTACTTCCTATATATAAGTGTTCCCTATTACATTGCAAGCATGACATTATTTGAGTTACTAGAAGTTCTGGACCTTGACCAATGTTGTTTTATGTTATACTCTCTGACTCCAATTTCGAGCACACACAAGTTTCCTATAATAGTCTTCATAAGAAACATTCTCTCTACCCATTGTTCGAAACTCCAATTTCTTGTCGAATTCACACGCTTTCCATATTTTACTACAACAAGGATATCATTTTGACAATTTCATGTCACTCTTGAGATTCGGTACAATTAAACACAAACCAATTGGAATGGAGTTTAAATCTTCAGATCTGAACTCTTCCCTACTAACAACAGACGAGTACGATTAACAAATTTCGCTGGAAATCCAGACGTGGCCCAGAGTTTTACTCAGGGAACGGAGGATTTATTTAAAAGCGAATCATCCACATCTGTCTCTACAAGTTTCCTCTAAATTAAATTTCGGGACAAAATTTCCTAAAGTAGGGGAGACTATGACATTTGTACCTCTACGATCATCATACAATTTCGAATCCAATGAAATCTTGTGTTTCATTTTGGGGATTTGTACAATTACATGTGACAAGTACACATATCAAATTTCGTATGATTTCGAACTCTTAAGAAGCTTTTCTGTAAGTTATACGCAAACTGTTACGTAAACGTAACCAGTTTAATGCGACATACACTCCGGAATAGTGACATAAGCTTAACATACCTTAAATAACCTTTACATAACTTAGAAATAAGTTTTGAAGGGTTTGGTATGGCGAAAACAAGTTTATTCGCTCAAAGGGAATATTTGTGACAAATTGCAAAAGTCTGCCAATTCATATAGCAACGAACACTCCAGAACAAGATCATAAGCTAAAAATACCATAAATACCCTTAACATAGCTTAGAAATAAGCTTTGATGGGTTAGGTGTGAGAAAATATGCTTATTTGATCAACAGGGACTAAAAGCGTCAAAAACTGCAAAAATCTGCCAATTCGTATAGCAACGAACACACCGGAACAAGATCATAAGCTAAACATACCTTGAATACCCTTAACATAGCTTAGAAATAATCTTTGAGGGGTTCGATGTGAGAAATATGCATATTTGATCAACAGGGACTAAAAGCGTCAAAAACTGCGAAAGTTTGCATAAACGTGCATATATCGCGTTCTGACCATATCGGGACATCCAAAAATTTGTGTAATCACTAGAATATTATATTTTAGTGACAGGAATGCAAAAATACCATTCGTCGAGCAATTTGGATCGTTTTCCGTTCGAGTTCCGTCGTAATTAACCGAACAACGCAATTGTACGGCCAAACGAACCGACATCCATGATATTTTCAAGCATATTTCAATCCCCCTATACTTTAAAATCCTTGTAGAGCCTTGAAATTGGGTTAACGGGAATTAAACGCGTCAAAAAACAAGTTTCAGAGCTGCAGGGACCTGTTTTGACAATTTTGAAACTTCTGATCAGCAGACTAGTAGGCTGGTCGCGAAAAAGAACCCTGTATGGTCGCGGGCCTCGAGAACTAATGCTGACAGAAACCAGTTTTACTCCAAATCAGCTGAAATTGATGGTTTTGGCCAATTGTTTCCTTGTTTGGGGACCAAGTAAAGCTTCCTAATCAGTCTCTAACACATGTAGGGCTAGGATCTTTCCTTGATCACCACACAATCCACTTGTCATAATCTTATGAGCTCTTGATTCCTACAAATAGCAAGCACCAACTTCATTCTTCTTTGCTCATTTCTCATTCTCCTCTCTCTAGCTCTGAATTGAGGCTACCACGCTTTGTTGGAGGCCTCATACTTGAGCATTCTAGTTCATTTTTCCAAGCATAGGACTCTTGTAAGTGTTCTTTCATGCTTGTTTAGTTATTTCAAGCAAGAAAGTCAAACAGTGTTTGACTTTCGGCTTTGACCATGAATTGGTCAAGACCAAGTTCGATTGAACTTTGCAATGTGATCGTAATCACGATGGTTATAGTCCCTTGCGACGATACCTACTGATTACCACGTTGACAAGTCGAAGTGACGAGTCAAAGTTTCGGTCAAAATGCACGATTATGTGTATTTTGCGACGAAACTATTTTCGGGTATCAAAACACTTTGTTTTGATATCAAATCAGTTTTCTAACTTAGTTAAACATGTTTAACTAATCACTTTTAGTTTAGTGCTTGTTTAGGGTCGTAAGTCAAGCGATCTCGACAATCGCTTAGACTTTCGAACCCGACCCATTTGGTCGATCTTTAGGATCCGACCAAACATATTTTATGACCATAGTTGTATAGAGAATAACCTTCCGAGGTTATACCTTATGGTCACTTAGTTTAATTAGTTGTATGATGAGTAGTTTATATGCCTTCGGAAAATGATCAAAATGCCCTTTTTTGCGCATAGTTGTATAGGGAATAACCTTCCGAGGTTATGCCCTTTGACACTTAAACTGATTATGAAACATAATTAAACATGTTTAGGTATATAATACTTGTCATAGGACTAGTTAGGCCATCTGAACACGCTTTTGCGCAAATGACGCGTTAAAGTAGCGTAAACTAGCTTAACGGGTCATAACGGGTCATAAGCACTTAGGATAGGTTTCAAATCGGAATGTAGCCTTTGTTAAACCATATTACATGAGTTCCAACACTCATTTGGTTTACTAGACCTCATTCTACCCGATCTCCCGATATAGGTCCCGATTATTAACATAGTAATCCGATACTAGGTGCCACTTGATTCCTTGATTGCTTGAGCTTTATTAGGACACTTAATCAAGGATACTTGCAATCTCAAGTGAGTACATAGCTCCCCTCTTTTATGCTTTCAATTGTTTTGGGGTGACTCATATGTGCTAAATGCTTTTCATGTTTTCAAAACAATGATTATGGTTTATATAAACACGATGATTTCAATAATGTGAACGAACTTGTTGGGTGCGTTAGTCGAAAGACATTCGAAAGACATTCGAATGACATTCATTAACTATGATCAAGCCGACCAGTAGTATGTTATGGTACCATAGGATCTGACAAATCCCGTTATCGGACTATCCCTTTGGTTGGTAATGTGGGTAACGACTAACGTCAGAAACTGTTATCTGATTAACAAATCATGTGTTGGTTTGTTAATCATGTTAAAGAGGTATTTCAGGGCCTAGTTAAAGATACCCCATGGGTGATATATCGAGTCACACAGGTTTGAATGTATTCTTTAAAGAACGACCAAAAGTTGTATTTCACAAATTAAAACACGAATGATTGGAACGATTTGAACGCTTTGGATGATTGGTTTATGGTAAGTGATTAGGTAACGAGGCGTGTGTAATGTGATAAAAGCATGGTGGATACGCCGCTGGTGTGACAACCGAAAAATTTAGAGGTTAATTTGTACACTTAACAAATCATGTTTTACTCCGTAAACGTGCATTAGACTTAATGTCGATTAATTAGGTCGCCGCCATATGTCCAGCAAAGTCATATATTTTTTTACGAGATATGCATTGGTGATTATTAGAAATTGCTAGTACACACATGAGTCAAATGAACACAAACACAGGTGATTTAACGATCAAAATGCTAGGGAGGCATTTCGCAAGTTACTATGATGCATAATATTGATATCTGCACATTTAAATATAGTTACATAAACCTTTTTAGTTTGAATGCGTGTCTACGTTTACAAAGATTAGATACGCAATGTAACGTATATTGTAACATTCGTCAATTTTCAAGTCTTTAAAACCGATAGCGGTCTAAATCTCTAATTGATGCATCTCATATTGAAGAAACACAGAACTAATTAAGGGGTTAATCAGTTTGGTTTATGTTTCTACCATGATGGTTAATCTTCTTTATGGTTTCCTGAGCTCCTTAATGACCGTGGTTTATCTGCAAAACAGAACACCGTTACTCGTTAAGAGGGGAATGTGGGGGTTTCCCTCTTAACCGGGCTCCGGCGTGAGAATAAGCGACTGTATTTGGGGAGAGAATAAAGTATTAAGTGAGAGTAGAGGGAATGGAATGAATTAACCTGTGAAGTGAAGGTCTCTATTTATAGCCGGAGAGGTGTAAGAGGGTGTGGGCTGATGGGCCTTGGGCCGGAAGGTGACAACATGGAGGATATGCTCCTTGTCTCACTAGTGTCGACCGTTAGTGGCTTCTAGGAGCTTTATGGAGTTGGCGCAACGTGATTGGAGCCACGTGTCACTGTTGTCGGCCTGATCGCCCTTCTGCCATCAGCAGGTAAGTGGAGATCGTTGGGCAGTTGTCTCTGCCCTGTGATTGGTGCCACATAGGCGTCCTTAAGTACTTTTTGTCTCCTGCATGTCAGACGATCGTGGAGCACGATTGCGCAGGAACAGAAGGACCTGGCTCTTTTATTCTGCCACTTGTACCTTTTGTACTATCTGGAAAGGCCTCGCGCCGCAGTTACGCATGATTCTTGCTGAGCACGTTATCACCTCGCGCGAGCTTCATGGGCCTTCAGATGTTCTTTTTAGAATGCCAAGTGTTGCTAATTGGAGTTTACTCTTATGTGGACCTCGCGCAGCATGTCAAAGATATGTTGTAGCCCGCGCGAGGTTGGCAATCAAGAAAATTGCTGATTAAGGAGTATGGTCCCGCGCGACCTTACAGGGGGTTGCGCGGCTTTTTGGGACCATACCCCTTCAAGTCCCCCCAGTCCAGTGCTGCACCATGCGCAAGGCAAGTGGTTGGAGCTCTGGACTTAAGAATAAAGTAAAAAGATGCTTTTGGCTTTGGTAGACGGCGCGCGTGTAAGTTGTTGGTTACTACGGCGCGGCTACCAGGCTTGTTGTTGGCTTTGTTGTTAGCTTTAACACGAAGTTTCTAATGACTTTGGGCGGGAAAAATCTCAAAATTCGAATTTTCTGACAGGTTGGTGCAAAAGTCGTGGTTGGTGACGACTGAGTTGACTTCTGACGGTTGTCATCAACTTGTTGCTGACGGTTCAGATTTTCGTCAGGAGAGTGAGGCTCACGCGCGCGTGGTAACCGTCTCTCCGGGAAACACGCCTTACGTGGCGCTTTCTGGTTGGGCTTGCTTGCGGCGGTTTCGGCACGGTTACCCATCGCATTAAATGCGATGGGTATATATATCCGGAGAGATGTGAGGCTCATCACTGTTCTCTTCTACTATCTTTTACTTCCTCTCAAAACTTCTTTGAATCTTCAAAGTTTGAAGAACACGGTTGCAGCAGAATTTCAAGTTCTTGAAGAACATCGTAGCAGATTATCAAGCTTGTTTCCAGAACATTCAAGACCGTTGTTTATCTATCGATGGCTGAAGAACAACATGAAGATAATCCCGGAGAAGAAGGTCCTGTGCCTGTTCTCCGGTGGGATTTAGGGCTTTTTGAACAGCTTTCACGTAGTTTCCGGTTCCCTCCGGAGTGGGATGCCCGGTACCCCGGCCAGAACCAGACGGCCGCTGATGCACCGCCGGGGTACATCACTTTATTCGAAGACTTCTTTCATCAGGGCAACTTCCGGTTGCCGGCGACTAACTTCATGGCTCATATTCTTCAATATTATGGGTTCCATATATCTCAAATGAGCCTACCCGGAATGGTTCGGGTTCGACATTTCGAGTTCCTGTGTTGGGCTCATGGCATAGAGCCAACTGTTGATAGATTCTGGGTTTTCTACCAACTTCAGAGGAATATGGGTTTTTATTCCTTCGCCAGTCGAGGCACGGCGAAGAAGATACTTTTAAACCCTCCTAAGAGTTTCCATGACTGGAAACCTAAGTTTTTCTATATTCGAGAAGAGGTAATTCCGATACCCATGACGTTTCGCGCCTGGAATGAAGCTACTGTGAAAGAAGACTTGGCGATCCCCAAGACTGAGGCTTGGTATCGGGAGCTTACTGCCACCCCCAACCGGGTGTTTGGGGAAAATGTGCTTGTTGCGGCGCGGATGAGTGATCAATGGCCGCCTGAGAGCCAAGACGTCCCTGTCTTGAAGTTCCAGGATGAAGGTTAGTTAATTCGTTTGTTTTGTTGATATTCGTTTGACAACTGTTTATTTATACAATTTGTTTTGTAGAGGCGCGCCTGTATCAAGCTGCTTTCTCTACCTTTGGTGGGTCTATGAGTGTGCGCCCGCTCCAAGCTGGAGAGGAGTATTGGTATGCACAAATTAGGGGTAACTTCATGTACCCGGTTGCTGATGCATTTGCCGCGCCGCCTACTGCAACTGAAGGTGCGCATATACCTAAACCCCGTCCTCTGCGCTCTGTGACTTCTGCTGGGAAAGAGGTTGTCTATCTTTCCAGCGAGGAGTCTGTAGGATCTTCAAACGGGGAGTTAAGTTCGTGGTCTAACGTCTTTGCAGGTGTGTTGCGTGACTTGGGCATCGACCCTGAAGAGAAGAAAAAACCACCCAAGAAGAAGAAGGTGATCAACATCGGGTCTGAAGTCACAAGTAAAAAAGGTGGGAGCAGCCGCGCAGCTGCTGGTGCTGCTGGTAAAGGTACTCTTCGGCTTTGTCAAAGTGACTTGAAAGATTATGTGATAATTAGTGATTCACTTGAAGGCTTGTCGCGCGCAGGCGAGAAGAAAGCTGGAGCGGGTAGCTCGAAGAATGGGGGTAGCGCGGGTTCTCGTAACCCGGATGCTGGCGCTACTCCATCCTCTGTTGCGCATGAAGACGAGGAAGAAGAAGAGGAGGCTGCTGAAAAGTTGATCAGCAGAAAGAGAGTTAGAAGCGAAACTACAGCTGGCGTCTCAGCTGCGCCCGGAGCTGGTGAGGTTCCCTTGATTGGGAAGCGGAGCAACTTGCGCTCGCTTTACAAAGTTTCCCCGGGTTAGTTCTTTAGTTACGTTATTTTGTTACCTTCGCTCTTTTTGACACGTTGTTTTTGCAGAGGTTAAGAAGACGACCCCAGAGAAGGGTGTGGTATTCCTAGATCCGGTAGAGCCGGTGCATAAGAGGCCGACGGTTACTGGTAAGCCCCTCAAAACGGTGGATTCTGATACGGCAAAGCATACTGTCGAGGTCGAGAAGGGGAAAGAGAAGGAGGAGAAGTCTGCTGCTGACAAGTCTGTTGGGATTTCTAGTGGAAAAGGTCCCGCTTCTGGTTCGGGTGGTGTAAAACAAGGTGCGCCGCCGCGCTCTCCGATAGGCCCCCGTGATACTGTGGGGGATATTTATTACAAGTCTTACACGGAAGAGAGTCGTGGTGACGCTCCGCACCAGCCGCCGTGGTCCATAAAACAAAAGGATACTTTCCAAGAATTCGCGCCTTGCCGCGATTGGTTGCTGAACTCCATTCCTCCAGGTGAGGTTGATCGCCAAAGAGCGCGCACCCATAGAGGTTTATATCATGCATATGTTGTTGGCGAAGCCAACACCCGTGCTGCTAATCAGGAGATTGCTCGGGAATGGCGAACCCTGGTTAGGGAGAGGGATGATTGGGAGAAATACCGCGATCGGATTCTAAGACGTGCCACTGATTTGGAAAAATCTAGAGCTGCCTTTGACGAAGAGAAGGCAAAGTTCGAGGCCGATCGGAAATCAGAAGAGTGGGGGTGCGAGGGCTTGAGAGGCAAACTTCACGCTGCTGAACAGCAGCTGGCCAAGGAGAAAGCCGAGTTCAAGCGTATATGCGAGAAGGATAATGAGCGCGCGGCCGCGGCTCGTACCAAGATTGTCAACCTTGAAGCTAAGGTTGTGGAGTTGACGGCGAAACTGGAGGATGCGCAAGCTGCTAAAGAGCAGGCTGAGGTTTGAGGAACTTCTTAAATTCTGTTAATACTTTCGTTTCGTGTGTTAACCGAGTCTTTTATCCCCTGTAGGCCGAATTGGCTGAGGTAAAGGCACAATTGTCTGGCAGAGACAAGGATTTGTCTGCTAAGGACGTCGAGATCGCTGAGCTGAAGCGTCGTTTGCGGGAGCAGATTGAGAAAAGCGAGTCCTTGGAGATTGATCTCGAAGCTGAGAAGGTTAAAGCTGCCACTGCTGATGAGGCCAAACAAAAGGCTGAGGAGGCGCGAGACATTAGCACCGCTGCTCTTAATGTAGCACAAAACAACTACTCTGAAGCTCAAGGTATCGTGGATACTTTGGTCTCTGAAGCCGAGTGGTTGCGCGGTCATGGAATGGTGCTGGTATGATTCCCTTTTTACTTTTACTTGATTTATTTAGACCTGTTAGCTAAAGTATTGCGTTTGCTGTAGATGGCCAACTCCATCCTAAATGCTGGAGAATTGGATAAGGCTGTTGCGGCTGTTATAGATGCTTCCCTCGCAGTTGGTCACCGTAAAGGCTATGTTGAATGCGCGCAACATGCATCAGTTATGCTTGGGCAGGAGTTTGATATTAGTCACTGCTCAGTGACTGATGAAGCTGAGGCTGAGCTAGCCCGCGCGGAACATGGTTATGATCATCTATCCATTCCGGTGATGGACTTGGTTACTGATGCGCTGAAGCATGATGACTGGTGTCAGCGGCTGAAGAATATCCTTGATCCACCAGAGACTGTTGAGCTCTCGGATGAGGAGGCACCTGCGGGTGGTGATGGCGATGGAAAAGGTGATGGTGATGGTGATGGCGGTAAGCATGACGATGATCCTGATGATAGCTTTGAATAGGCTAGTACTTTTTAGGCTTTATGCCTTGTAATTTTGTTTATGCTTTGAATGTAAGCTTTTGCGCGGTCGCGCTAGTTTTAAATGGAAAGAACACTTCGTTGTCTATATAACTGTTGCGCGGTTGCGCTTGTATTAAATATGATGTTTGTTTAATCCTTTCCCGTTACAATTATTGCACTGTTGCTAGAAACTTTGGTTAAGTTAGCGCGAATAAATGTAAGAGTGGCTCTTGGGCGAGCGTAACTGGAGTGTTTTCGTGCTAATCAGAAGTTTAACATGCATTTGTAACGAAAGGAGTCAGCGTAAAAGAAAACATGTCGTATGCTTTCATTAACTTAGAAAAGGCGCTTAGGCCAAATATACATTGAACGTAACGTAAAAGGCGTGTAGCCTACATGGAAAAGTAAAAGGCGCGTGGCCAACAGTAGTGGATAATGACGCAGGGCCCCAGAGTAGTCACATATAGCATTTGCGCAGTTGTTGCGCATTCCACGTGCGCGGGATGATGTGTCCATCCATGGTGCGCAATTTATAAGCCCCTTTTCCTAGCACTTCGTGAACCAAGTATGGGCCTTCCCATTTGGGTGCTAGTTTTCCTGGGCGTTCAGCGTTTGAGGCTTCGTTGTCTTGAAAGACATATTCCCCTGGAGTGAAGGTACAGATGCGGACTCGCGCGTTGTAGTACCTCTCCAGTTGTGTTTTGTACTTGGCTTCTTTGATTCGCGCGATTTCGCGCCTTTCCTCTAGCAAATCCAAGTCGAGACGACGCTCTGTCTCGTTGTCGATTGCGTTGACTGCTGTCAAACGCGGAGAGGGTAGGCCAACTTCTGCCGGGATAACCGCTTCTGAGCCATAGACTAGGCTAAAAGGGGTCTCGCCGGTACTTGTTTTCGGCATGGTTCGGTGAGCCCACAAGATACTCGGGAGCTCATCCACCCAGCCTCTTCGCTTCGTGCCCAGTCGGGCCTTAATCCCTTCGACAATACACTTGTTTACACTTTCAACCTGCCCGTTGCCTTGAGGATGCGCAACAGAGGAGAAAGTGTGTTCGATTTTCATCTCCTTCATCCAGTTCTGGAGGTCTTCAGACGCAAAGTTGGTGCCGTTGTCAGTTACAATCTTGAGTGGGAGCCCGGATCTGCAGATGATGTGTTCCCAAATGAACTTGCGCACCATCATGGCTGTAGTTGAAGCAAGGGCTTTGGCCTCCACCCATTTTGTGAAGTAATCGACGGCCACTATTATGAACTTGACGGCGCCGGGAGCGTCTGGGAAGGGTCCTACCATGTCAATTCCCCACTGCTGAAAAGGCCAAGCAGTGGATACGCGGATCAAGTCGTTCTTGGGGCGCAGGGTTTTTGGAGAGTGCCGCTGACAGGAGTCGCACTTGCGCAGCTCCTTCAGGGCATCCACATGCATCCCTGGCCAGTAATATCCGGCGTTCATAATCTTTGCAACAACCATGCGTGGTCCTGCGTGGATGCCGCAGATTCCTTCGTGAATCTCCCTTATCAGATAATTCGCATCTTGGGGGTCCACACAGCGCAGTAGTGGCCCCAAGAAGGACTTGCGGTATAAGATACCACCATTCATTTCATACTGCAGAGCTTTGTTCTGAATCTTTCTTGCCTCTGCCTTATTCTCTGGGAGTATCCCTTCTTTCAAGTACTGAATGATAGGGGTCATCCAGGATGGCTGCCCTATCTCGATCACATTGACTTGTCGTAACAAGACTGACGGGTTCTTGAGTACCTCAATTCTTACATCTTTGGCAAGATGTTGGAAGGATGTTGAAGCAAGCTTGCTCAAAGCGTCAGCTGGTTTGTTTTCAGAGCGATTGATGTGGATGACCTTGTGAGACTTGAACTGTTGAAGCAACTCTTTTGCTTGTTCCAGATATAGGGCCATAACTTCACCCTTTGCATCGTATATACCGTTGACTTGGCTGGCTATCAAGAGTGAATCAACATGTGCTTGTAGATTTTTAGCTCCCATTTTGATGGCGAGGCGCAAGCCTGCCAGAAATGCCTCATATTCCGCCTCGTTGTTGGTGTTTTTAAAATCCAACTTGATGGCGTAAGTGAATTCATGGTTTTCAGGGCTTACTAGGCGCAATCCAGCTCCCGCGCCGTCCTCATTTGAGGCCCCATCAATGTAAAGCATCCAAGTCTCATTTGTCGTGTCTTTTTCGGGAGTCTCCACTAGCTCACAATCTTTGATTTTCTCAACTGGGACTTCTGTGATGAAGTCCGCTAGGACTTCACCCTTGATGGCCGGGCGCGGCCGATACAGAATGTTGTGGCCCCCCAGTTCGATGGTCCATTTTGCTAATCGCCCGGACATTTCTGGTCTTTGAAGTATCGTGCCGATATGGAAATTGGTAAGCACGGTGATCACATGCCCTGTAAAATATCTGCGCAGCCTTCTGGAGGCGTGTAGCAGCGCTAGTACCAATTTTTCCATCGTGGAATATCTCGTTTCCAGGTCAGTGAGTACCCTGCTGACATAATAAATTGGAGTTTGAACTCCATTTCTTTCCACTAGTAATACCGATCCTACTGCCTTATCTGAAGAAGATAAGTACAGTACGAGTGGTTCTTTTTCAAATGGTGCAGTCAGGGTGGGGAGCTCGATCAAACATTCTTTCATTTGCTGAAAAGCTTTTTCTACTTCAGGGGTCCACCTGAACTCTTGCTTCTTCACACAATTGCGCAGTGTGCTGATAAAAGGGTACGACTTCGCGGCGTGATTTGACAAAAAGCGGTTAAGCGTGGCGAGGCAGCCGGCCAACCGTTGCATTTCTTTGATAGTTCGCGGCGATGGCATCCGCTCTATTGCCTGGACTTTTTCCGGATTCACTTTGAAGCCGCCGTTGGTGACTATGAAGCCTAAAAACTTTCCTTCTTCCATGCCAAAAGAACACTTGGCTGGATTCAACTTCATGTTTACGCTGCGCAATGAATTGAACGTTTTCTCGATATCCTTCAACATTTGGTCCTCTTCGGGACTCTTGACCACTAGATCATCGATGTAAACTTCAATATGCTTTCCGATGTCACCCGCGAAGGTCTTGTCCATCAATCGTTGGTATGTGGCGCCAGCATTTTTCAGGCCGAATGGCATCTTCGTATAGCAAAAAATCCCAAGATCAGTTCGAAAAGCCGTCTTGTCTTCATCCTCGAGCTTCATTTGAACTTGATGGTACCCCTTGTAGCAATCCAAGAAGCACTTCCATCTGTATGGTGCGAGAGAGTCTATCTTTTTGTCGATCTCAGGCAAAGAGTAACAATCCTTAGGGCATGCCTTGTTAAGATCGGTATAGTCAACACACATTCGCCACCCACCACTAGACTTCTCTACCATTACAGGGTTCGCAACCCAACTTTGATAACGTACCTCTCGCAGGATTCCGGCTTTAAGTAACTCGCATACTTGCTCATTCATCGCTTTCGTTTTGTCTGCCCCTAAGCTTCGCCTTCTTTGGACTTTCAGCTCAACCGAGGGGTAGGTATTTAAACAGTGCTCTGTGATGTCGCGCGGGACTCCGGTCATGTCGGCCGGGGTCCAGGCGAAAATATCCATGTTCTTGAATAGGAGCTGCTTAAGACGAGTTCTGATGTTTGGTGAGATAGCGTGGCCTATCGTCACCGTTTGCTCCGGATACTTGCGATTTAAAACCCATTTTTCGGGCTCGGTCGTTGAAACCTTCGCCGCTTTTGTTGGGCGCATCTCTTCTGTTGACATCACTTCCTTTTTTGCATAAACGATTGCCACCCCCGTCTTGGTTGGGAAACCAATCGCTGAGTGGGGGGTGGAAGTTATCATATTCAGCTCACCTTGCGTCTCTCTCCCGATCAGCACATCATGTCTTGATTTAACAGGCATTACCATGAAGTTAACGTTCGTTGTTCTTGAATGCTTCCCGTCAGAGAGTGTGACGGGGAAGCTAATTTGGCCTAGCGGGAAGACCATTTCATTGCAGAACCCAGACAGTGGGAAATCGTGTTTCTTGTCTTTTTGTTTGTAAAAAGTGTCCGTTTCCCTGGATCTGGGCATTTCGTGTATGCAATGAAAACATGTTGTGAAAACATTTTCGTGAGAGCCCTAATGATTATAGTCTAGAATTGAGAAAGAATCCTAGTTCGCTACAATCGAAGGTCTGATACCAAACTGTCACACCCTGACTTTTGCGGAAGCGTGATTATGTGTGACTTGCTTAATATCATTGCATTCAATTATAACAACAACTATATGATAAACCAAATATGATCATCCATTAAATAAGTTTAAAAACATAACGACATTGTCTTGAAACATAGACTTCAAATTCGAGTACAAACCATGCAACTTGTTTAAGAGTTCACAAGGACTCGACAAAAGACACTACATAAAACCAGGCTTTGGGAGGTGTGTCCTGTCCAGGATAAGACACACTAACCAAACCCTAAGACCATGGATGACATCTTTTATTTTCAACATAACTTGGAACTTCCAAACGCCCACCAGATCCACTTTTAATTCCCTGAAATACATTTAGTTTGAAAACATCAACAAAAGTTGAGCGAGTTCATGTGTTTGTTTGTATGTATGCATAAACTTTTGTAATCATTTTATGTATGTATGTATGTATGTTTTGTAAATCCTGGTATGAAAGCAAACAAGGAAACAAATCAATTAATGGTTTGCAAGGCCATTAACATGCGTGCAACGACTTAGGAAGGCTCAAACCTAGCAGATTTTGTACCGGGCCTCCGGCTGTAAGCCATAGTCACCTCATGGGCCAAACCCCGGTCCACATGGGTGTGGGCTCGCTACACCCAAATAGATCTATCACTCAAGTCCCTCGGTCCTAACACGAGGATAAATGGTCTTAGGAGTGCGCCTACCCATTCACATGATCCACTGTGCATTCCATAGCTAACCGTACCAATTGTAATTGTTTGTAAACTTTTAGTAACATGTACTTCACCCCCGAAGTTATAAAACAAAACTGTTAAAAGAAAAGGGGGACATGAACTCACTGTCTTGCGTTCTTCACAACCAACGGTAACTCAAAGCTGCGTCCGGTGTACACGACTACCTACAACGTACTATGATCTATTAAACGAGCGGGTCGTGCCTTGACTTAGTATTAATTAGTGTCTTTGAGTTACGTTTTTTCGTGTCTTCAATATTATCCCAAGTTATATAATTATTTGTCAAAATAATAAATATTTTAACTTAAATTATATTTATTAAATTTTGGAGTAATGTTAAAATAATATATTTTAACTTGTTACTTCTCAAGTATTTAGACATGTATATCATTCCCAAGGATGGGTGTATTTGTATTCGCATTCTTATACTTGTATATCTTTGCCATGTATCGGTGTAGTATTCCGGAGTGTATTTATACGTACGAGAATACATATCTTCTTGTAATTGTTAAGTATTCTTTATACTTAATTTTGTATTAACCTTTCCGGAATAATATCCTTAGTAAAAATCCGTATCTATTTCCAACATATATAATTTAAGAAATACTACTTAGAAAAATTACTTATATTTTTCCCTTAGCAAAAATATTTGTATTTTCATATGAGTTCCAAAAATAATATATTTTCAAGTTTAACTTGGAATATATATATATATATATATATATGGAAGAAGATCATGCGAGAACCACCTCTTATTGCGAGAACCGCGAGAACCAATGTGAACACAACCAAAAATGCCTAAAAATAGCTAAAAATCACACAATTTTTTTTTAATATTTTTTATAAAAAAATCGCTACTTTTCGAAGCCAAAAAAAAAATCTAAAAGTAGCGATTTTAACATAAAAAATATTAAAAAAAAATTAGATTTTTTTTTATTTTTTTAGATTTTTTTAAGATTTTTTTTAGGTTTTTTTGGGGTTTAGTTTTTAGCATTTTAGCTTGGGGGGGGGGGGGTGTTTAGTTTTTTGGGGGGTGGGGGAGGGGGGTTTAGGTTTTTTTTGGGGGGGGGGGGGGTGGGGGGTTAGGTTTTTTGGGGGTTTTAGTTTTTAGCATTTAGCTTTGGGGGGGGGGGGGGGGTGGGTTTAGGTTTTTGGGGGGTGGGGGAGGGGGGTTTAGGTTTTTTTTTTTTGGGGGGGGGGGGGGTTAGGTTTTTTTGGGGTTTTAGTTTTTAGCATTTAGCTTGGGGGGGGGTTTAGGTTTTTGGGGGGTGGGGGAGGGGGGTTTAGTTTTTTTTTTGGGGGGGGGGGGGGGGGTGGGGGGTTAGGTTTTTTGGGGGTTTTAGTTTTTAGCATTTAGCTTGTGGGGGGGGGGGGGTTAGGTTTTTTTTTTGGGGGGGGGGGTGGGGGTTAGGTTTTTTTAGGGTTTTTTTTAGCTATTTTAGGTTGTGTTCACATTGGTTCTTGCGGTTCTCACAATAATGGTGGTTCTCGCATGAGCTCCTCCCTATATATATATATATATGCTTATTTTTTCCAAAAATAATATATTTCGTGTTTGTTTGAGAAAATATATATTTCTTCCAAAAATAATATATCTTCTAAAAATTCAAGAAAACCATATATTTTCACTTGCCAAAAATCAGTGTTGCAAAAATCGCGACTAGTCGGCGATTAATCGGCGACTAGTCGCTAGTCGGACCTCTACTGAGTAATTTTTCACTAATCAGTGAAAAAATCGCTAGTCGGCCTAGTCGGCCCTAATCGGCCCTAGTCGGCCCTAATCGCGACTAGTCGGTCGGGAAAAGTCGGGAAAAATCGGAAAAAATCGGGAAAAAACAAAAAAAATCGGAAAAAATCAGAAAAAATCGGAAAAAATCAGAAAAAATCGGAAAAAACACATATTCCGGCCAAAACCTCCCAGATTCCGGTCAAAACTTGTCCACTTAAAAAAATTACGTATAAAAATATATGTATATATGTATAAAAACTTAAAATTATACATAAAAAGTCCGATCCGATTAATCCCGAGTAATCCCGAGTAGTCGCTAGTCCCTACCTCACCGACCCGCTAGCGACTAGCGAGTTCTCCAACCTTGCCAAAAATAATATATTTTCTCCATGTCAAAAATATGATATAGTCTTGTAATAATTGTAAAAATCATATTTTCATTCACTTGGCATCCAAAATATTATTTACCAAAATATACACATGAATAATATTTCCGGAATATTTTGTAAGTTATATTTCCTTTGTTCGGTTTCACCAATATCTTGTGTATAACTTGTATATTCATATTCTTTGAATTTTGGTAATATTTTGGATTGTAATTCTTGGTATTTTGATGAGTTATACTATTTCAAGTCATAAAATAATATAACTAATACACATAGTATACAAATAATCACACACATGGTGCCTTCTAAATATATATTTCCTAAATACATATTTAGTCACTTTTATTTATAAAACCAACCTCCAATATTTATATTTTTGAACAAAAATTTCTATGGCAAACTTTATGTGAAAATCTATGGTTTGAAATACACTTGTAAATATTTGTTTAGAAATATTTTTCTAAGTGTTTAATTTTTAGAAAAATTTTGCCACATGTTCCCCTAAAAATGGAGGTTTCCATACCTTGAAGTTATATCATTTTCTTTTGTAAATCAACATAATCAATCATCAATCAACAATAAATAACCTATACTTACCAATTTTGCTAAAAACAAGCATAATCTACTACTTCATGAACTTGAATATTTATAAAAATTTGTAGTAACTTACTAGGGTGTTTAGTAAGTCTTCTTACCCTTTGAAGTGTGGTTGATTCTTTAAAAAATATCATTTTTAAAGAAAATAGATATCTACAACTTACAATCATATTTACTAAAAATGTTTCTTCATGGATCCTTCTTGTTACACATAAGTTTCTACACTTGTTTAACCACCAAAAATAAGGTTTATTTGTGTAAGAACCAAGATTCAGTAAAACTTGTATTTTTAACTTGGTTTCTTTGAAAAACCAACCTTGAAGTTTTAGATCTACAAGTATTACAACTTACTTTGATCATTATTTTACAAGAACACAACATATTCTTTCAAGTTCATGTTCTATGTGAGGATGATCTATAATCCTACAATATTTTCATCCTCTCATCTTGCTAGATTATGTTTTTAATCATGATCTACCAAGATCATATGATGATCAACATCAAATACATGAATAAACAAAAATCATCAAGCATAACAACACATAAACATTAAGATTTCTTCATGATTTAAGCTTATGTTCAAGTTTCTTTCTTGTGATTCTTAGTGTTCTTCATAATAATCAACATGTAACATCTCTTAACCACTTGAAATAGATGTAAAATAGAGTGTATGATGTTCTTACCACTAGCTCAAGGCTAGGGATGATCAAGAGGAGAAAAGAGATGGATAAAAGCAAATGAAGGAGGTCCTTGAACTTCTACAAGCTCCTAGCTCCTTTGTGCACCTTCTAACACACTTGTATAAGCTTGAAATGGACGAGAATGATTGAATGATGGTGGTGGTGTGTGGGTTGGGTTTCTTCCGAGAACACAAGAGGAGGAAAAGAGAGTTGTGGTGTGAAGTATGTGGTGAGTTATGAGAAATCATGAACCCTTAAGTCTTTCTTATAACCCATCACTCATGATCTACCATTGGGTAATATGTTTAGGAAAGCATAAACAAGATCAAATATTATAATCTTATAAAATCTTGAGGTGGGGCCATGTATGGGCCGATTACATAGGTGGGGGGGGGGGGGTAGTAGGCTTAGGTTGTAACTAAGTTAGTTATTTAGGTTAAAATCCAAGTATTTAGTTAGATACTTTAGTTACTAGATATTTATGTAGTGTTATGATGTTCGGGGACCATAACTAGCTTGGTAATGTTAAAATAGTGCTTCTAGTGTAAATTTGGTGTTTCGGGTAGTGTTCGGTTGTTCGGTTGGTTACCGGTTCGTTAAGGTGCTAAACCTGCAGTTTAGTGTACTTTATGTACCCTTTTGTGACACTTTTGATTCCCGACACTTAGGAAAACATTCAGGACCATTTAAGCCTATTTCTGCATGATATAAATGTGTTTAAATGCTGAATTTGCTGATTTTCTGCAGAATTCTGCAGTTTGTGTAAGTTTTAGACACTTTCCGGCACTTAAACTATCACTAGAAAGGCAGTTTGTGATCCTTACTTTCCTACACACTATACTAGTGTAATACTTGGTTTCTGGCTCATTCTGTGTCTCAACACACTGTCTGTCTATGTACTGAGCTCTGTTAGCATTTTCCTGATTTGTCTGATAACTGTGCTAACTATGTTTCGTGCATCATTTGAGTTAGTAAAGTTCTCTTGCAATAATGATATGTCTTTTGCAATATGTGATGCACATGTATGTATAAAGCAATAATCAGAAAGCAATTCAAGTCGTTATTTGTAATTCAGCACAGTCATTAATCACTAATCAAGGTTTAATAGTTGTACGGATACCTGGAATTATGACAGTTGACACATCGACAAAACACGTGCTACTAGTTTACGAAAACCGATACTTATATAAAGTAAATATAATTATTTATATTTATTTCGAACGTGCAAAACTCGGAAACTTTCACAACATAACTATAGTTAGTTATATTTCATTCAAACGTCAGTATTCGTATAATTTTTATAAAATAAATATAATTGTTTATATTTATTTCAATTAATGAGGATTCGAATATTCTTATAAAATGGATATATTTGGTTATATTCGTTTCAAACGCCGGGTTTTCAAATATATATAAATGTATATATATTTATTTTCTTCCATCCTACGAAAACTACAACGGTATATTACCGAATCACTTTCGACATTTTGCATACATACCATTTCATCTACGCCTTCTATCGCAACGACTATCACGACTTCGTGTATATATATTTGATTATATACATAAAAATAAGTTTAAATCTTATAACACTCGAAAACTATGTCGATCTCGAGACTTATTTTTATCCTGATTATAAACGAGATCAAATAACCATATATTGGTTATTCTAAGTCAAAACAATAACCCCTTCATAGAATCATTGAGTTAACGATTCGGTAGAGGTTAGACACATAGTTTAGCTACGCCGATTTATTTAGAAAACTCATAAGTTTTCCTTCGTAAGAATGTCGTAGTTGCACGCTAGCTAAATTCGCTTTCTTGGAACGACACTACGGAATCACGCTAAGCTAGCTTCGCACAGGAATATCAAGGTGAGTTCATAACCCCACCTTTTCACGGTTTTTATATCACACCCCGAAATTATCAGAGCTGGCGTGACTGGACTGGTATCTTCATTGCACAGCGGAAGCTAATAAGCTAAGTCTTCTAGAAATTTGAACGCCCACTAAGTACTCGTATCTCCAATAGTTCTCCTATTCCAACCGTGCCATAATTTGAAAAGTAACCTGAGAAAGAAACATGCGAAAAAAGTCAACATAAAGTTGAGCGAGTTCATAGTTTGTTTGTAAAAGATTTGGGATAAATCTTTTGAATAACCGGTTTGTGAAATATATTGAGAAAACGAATTTAAAAATCATTTTCTTGTCAAGTTATATAGAAACTTTGCATTTGCAACGCATTATGTTCGTAAAACCATGTATTTGTAAACTCTTGTATTTGTAAAGTATGTATAACCGTCAATGCCCACCCTGACTTTGACCCCATGCCCGCATAATCCTATGCCTTGAATTTGTATAAAACATGATATTTAATTTGTAAAAATCAAGTATTTCTGAAAGTATGTATGTCCCTGGTATGTAGCAATAAGGAAAAGAGATCACCATTGGGTTGCAAAGCCAATGATATGTGTGAAGTGATGCAGGAAGACTCAAACCTAGCAAATTTGTGCGTCGGGCTCATAGTCACCTCATGGTCCACTCAGCGGACTCAGGGGTGGGGCTCGCTACACCCAAATAGATCTATCACTCATGACCCTCGGTCCTACAACGAGGATTAATGGCCTCAAGTACCACCTACCCACTCACATTATCTAAGTAGTATACCCTCCTTAAGCTAACCATACCATGTATAAAAATGGCTGTAATAATTGTAACATGTATTTTACCCCAGCCTCTAAGGCTGAACCTCCCCAGCCTCTAAGGCCAACTCCCTAGTCTCTCTATATTATCACCAGACGATCCCGTCCCTAGTCATGAAAATCATTCCCATTTCGATAATACGCATTTGTTTATAAAAACCGGTATGTTTTGCATAAGTTTTTCGTAAACCATTTGAGTTCAATGAAAATCACAAATCATTTGTTTGTAACATGGTTTAGAAATATATAGTTTTTGTCCATTCAAAAACCTCGTATTTTTTGTTTTTTTTTTTGTTTTTTTGAATTTAATATTCTAGCCACATTTCTTATATAATTTTTATTAGAAGGTAAGAGCAAATTACAAATCATGGGTTGGTAGACGGGCAACAAGCTGCGCCGCCACCCCCTTTTGAATTGCAAATCCTAGTCGGCTAAACACATAACTACGGCCTACAGACACTGTCGCATGCGCAAGTGCTGCCTTTTCAACCCGCTTCAAGAAACCGGACGCCACAGGGGCCAGACAACCAAAGGTATCGAACGCGAAAGGAAGGAAGGCATGTTGATTATCTATGCAGGCCTGCTCGTGCTTGGATATTTTCCCCGCCTCAGCCTTCTGCGTCGCTTGCCCTGAAACAAAACCACTGCCCCTGAAACCGGCAAGAGGCGACACCCCCGTGAGATCAATGCAAGCATGCTTACCCCCGGACCATCAAAAAACCAGCACATCAGCTGGTCGAAGGGAAGACCTCCCCTCCTTCGGGTCCGTTAGGAAATTAACTGGAGCCTCTTTTTTAGCAGCGATACCAGCTCGCTTGAGAACGTCAAACAACACATCTCTAACCAGATCGTGTCTGTACTTGAAGCCAAGAAGCTCTTTGCAGTGAAGAGCATGTTCCCCGAAGCTATCAAGACACACCTTCCGACAAACAGGGCACGGTTCATCCTCAAGGTACAAAACGTGCATGTCTTTCCACCCCGAAAACAATTACAAAAATGTAAAACCGTAAAAAGGTGGGGTTATGAAGTCACCTGAATTGCCTTGTGCGAAGCTAGCTAATTACGACTTCGTGATGTCGTTTCCAAGACTGGACTTGCTAGCGTGCATTCTACAATATTCCTAACACGGAACATCTTATAAGTTTCTAACCAAAAGCGGTAACTAACTACGAGTCATCGAGCTCTACCGAATCGTTAACCGAACGATTCGACGGTAAGTTGATAACTTGATGAAACGATTAAGTTATATTCATTTAGCTCGTTTATTGTCGGTAATAAATAAGTCTTAGAAAGACTTAGCTCTCGAGAAGTTTATAATACATGAATATTCATATAAAAATATATAACTATATCGATATAATCACGTTAGTCGTCTTGAGAAATCGTAGGCGTATGTAAAGAATAGTTATATGAGAATAAAACAATATATAACCAACTCGTTTTATGTTTCGCGTCTTAACAAAATATAGGTGTATGCCGTTTAGGCGTTTAAAAATAAATATAAAATGTTATATTCGTTTTACAAAAGTATCATCAAGACGTTTGCGTTTGAAAATAAATATATAATTATATTTATTTTTATAAATGAATACGAGTCATTTGATAAACATAAAACTATGTTTATTTTTATAAAAGAATTCGTTATTGGTAGATACTTGAAATAAATATAAAAACTATATTTATTTTTATAAAACGAATTCGTGTCATTCAGTATTTCAAATAAATATATAAACTATATTTATTTTGTAAAAGAGTCGTCGTTTTTCTCTGACATTTGAAAGAAATATAGAAACTATATTTATTACTCTTTGTAATAATGAAATCAGGTTATCGTCGTTTGAAACCATATAAACAAGTATATTGTCTTTACAAAAGGTTTGTCTAATTTCGAAGTTTAGAATAATTATAACAACGATATTTATCGTCGTAAATAATATTTGAATCGTCGTTTTCGTGAGTTTTAAAGCGTCGTTGAAAGTTATTATATAGTTGTTATCGGTTTTCATAAATGTCGTTTGATAACGTTAGTTGTTGTTTTTCAATAAAACGCGTTTTGTTTTCGGGTTTTCTAGAAAAACGGGCAGAGTTTTCTCTGTTTTAGGGCACCCCCGACAACTAAAGTGTCGTTATTTTGTCAAAAATTCAATCAAGTTTTAAACAATGTATATGTGTAATCAATTTATATAGACAATACGGTAAATAAAACCAAGTAACTTGAACTAATATTTTCGCCATTTTGTTCGGTTTGAGCTCGTTTCGCACGGTAAAACTATAAAGATATCGAAATAAATGTGCCGTAAAATCTTTACCAAATCCTTATGTCGGAACGTTGACTGAGTTGACCGGGTCAACTGAGTTGACCAGGTTTGACTGATTTGACTCGGTTTGACCGAGTCAACCCGAACCGCTTCATAAACCGACCCGAACCAAGGCTGTTGATCGTCCCGAACCTGTTGACCAGCCGTGACTGTTTGACCCGGACCCGAACCGAGTTAACTCGGTTTAACCGAGTTGACTCGAACCAAAACCCGAAACGAACTGAACATAGACACCACCACTGTTGACTTGTCGACCCGCTGCGAAACTTGAACCGAATCCGACCCAAACATTTTGACCATGAATAAGCCGAGGGCCGAGACTAAACCTTGAACCAAACCCAAACCGGAGTCATCACCAACCTGATTTGTAATAAAATCACCATCATCATCAGACTTTAACAAATGAAAAAGAAGGAAGTAAACCGAGAAGTTGGGGGGGGGGTACCGTCGAAACCTGTCGGATAAAGTCAAGGATCGCCGGACCGAGACTTGAACCGAGATGAATCTGGAGCTGAAACCTCGTCCCAAGCATGACCCGAACCAAAACATCATCATCAACATGTAACTTGCCGGTCCGAGATGAGGACCACCGATTCTCTCTCTTCTTCTCTGACTCTCTCTCAACGCCTCTCTCTCTCTCCCTGCTACGAAACCACGCCGCTGCCGCTCACGGCGGCGCGTCTTCTGCTTCTGCCGACATCCGGAGCGAGAGGGGAAGGGGGGTTGGGGTTTGACCCGCCGTTAAACGGCGCCGGAAACCAGGGTTTTGGTGACCGGATTTCATGTAGAGAGGAGAGGAGGGATGAGGTTGGTGGCTGTGGTTGGTGTTTCTCCAAAGAAAACGTAGAGAGGGAGTGGAAAGGGGGTTTGTTTGTTGTTGTATGTTATCGAGAGTGTGTTTTGGGTTTAGAATTGTGAAGGGGGGGGGGGGTTGGGTCTTTTATAGAAATGTTGGGATTTGTTGGCTTCAACTTTTGAGACCAAATCTTATGTAGATATTTTGGTAAGATTTGCAGGGATTTTACAAATCTTGATAGGATTTTGCAAATCCTGTATAGATTTTAATATATTATGTGCAGGTTTAGGTTTGTGGGTTTTGGGCTTGGGCCCAGGGCCCACAAGTCCATCTCATGTATATGTGGCCCGTAATTCCTACGAGACCCGTTGTCAAATCCTGAACTTCGTCAAAAATTAAAATACAAAAATACGGTCGGTAGTCGTTGTTTGTGCGTTTAGTCGTCGGTTGTGGTAATAATCGCGAAAAATCGTAACGTTGTCGTTTTTAATCCGTTTTTCGATCCGGTTTCGACTGTAGTTACTAAAATTTAATTACGAAGCTAAAATATATCGTAGAAATTTAATATTTGTCAGCGTTGTCAGTATTCTGTTCGGTTTCAATCCGTTTCCGTTCAACGTTTCACAGGTTTCTCTGTAAACCACCGTTCGCGCACTGTAAAGTCGGATAGGCGTTCCTAGGCACTCCAAAGGCCTAATTAAGTTAATTTGTGTCCTAAACACTATTTATTATCGCGTTAATCATCTGTTAATCACGTAATTAAGATCCGTAAATCACCGTTTGTCACATTCTCCCCCTGTTACAGAAATTTCGTCCTCGAAATTTTGACTATGTTATCTCCCCAGAATTGTGTTGTTCGCAGGTAAGTCCAAATAATAACAAAGTGAATGACCGCGTAATCGAAACAAGACTTATTCGAATCATGTGAATTCAATGGCATTCCTCAACAATAAGAACCCAACGATTTAAAAGAAATGTGTTTCAGTAATTAATGTCAAAGGGAACGAGACATAATGATACAGCTACCAGTGCGACTTAGTTAACAAGGATCCAATAATGAACAGGAACTTCGACCAATCGAATTCCATATGAACGTTTATAACATGTAAATGAGTTCTAGAAGCAATAACATCCACTGGATGAACTTAGAATCAATAATCTCAAATGTACTAGTTTGCATGAAAACGCTCGATCGTGATCAGCATAAGCTGCAAGTTATACCGACGCCACAAGGTGTCGTAATGAATGAAACAATTCAATAATAGGGGTGATTGAACAAGTATCACCTGTGTTTGAAGTCAAGCGAAAGTACGGTGAAGCAATTTGAAAATTTGATTCAAACGACATCATAAGATTTTCAATTGAGGATGGAACATCGAAGAATTAATGTTTTCGATCGAAGATGAAGAAACAATAAATATCGTAAAATATTCGATCGATGTTGAAAGAACCGTTAGTAGGTACACCGGAATATGCAATGAATTTTGTGTACCATCGTCTTAACACACGATTGTGTTAAGACTACTTTAATATGATAATTCAAAGCGGATTTAAAACAAATCAATAAATAAATATTTAAATCCGTGCATGAGATATGTAAACGAGTTTAGCGCAAGCTTCAAATAAATGAAAATACCACCACAAGGTGTCGAAATCAACAAACAATTTAATGGAGTCGTAGACCAAACAAGCCCACTACGACTCGAAACAAATGAAACACTTGTTAAGACAGATCTGAATATGATGTTTCCAATACATCATATGGTGTCTTGAATTGAATGTGTAACGAACAAGTTCAAACAATTGAACTTGGTTTTGGTGAAAGCCGACAATGAATACATATATTGATAAGAAAACTTTCGGCATGGTCACAACGAAAAACCATGTATGTAACTTGAAAAGAAAAAAAAATTCAAGAAAATGTGTTGAGTTGATAACAAAGGAGCCAACAGTTACAATAATGTGAGTCATTCGAATCACAAATCAATAATTAGGTTTAGCGAAACAATACTTAAACTTTGATAAAACGCTTACTCGAAACGAAACCACATGCGTAACGAACGATGCATGCGTAACATATGAATTTTTAAGAAGTGAAGCAAGTGAGTATTCGCTATAATGAAAGAAACGATCGTGATACAATGACCATTAAGAGGAGTAGAGATACGAAAATCTACTCAGTAAATGTGAATGTCGAAATTTCAATAAAAGAAATTTGAGGACTTTACCTGGAGTTGCGTGTGACGACCAGTTGTTAGGTGACATTACCATGGAATGTCGAACATAGCGTATTCATTGTTAATAAGATAGGGGGAAAGCGGAGACATACGTCTTCTCCTTGGCGTGATTCGTGTCGTTGCAGGACCACGTGCCAAACTGCCACTTCCTGATCGATAGTTCTCCTGCTAACAGGATTCTAGCGTCGTCGTTGAATTGCGCCATCGTTTCTTCTCAAAGGCCTCTCCTTGATAGTCGTATGTGACGTGCTTCAACCTCCGTTGACGTACGTATTGAGTTTCGCGTATACCTGTGCACTAGCATTTCATTCTGCGTCGAATGTGATGTATCCCGACATCCGTTGACGTAATATTTAAGTTCCATGTGCGCTAGCATTTCGTTATGCATAGGTTGCCTGCTCGGGAAGTTAATATGTCATAGACAATATGGATAATAGTGTGTGCCCGAGTTAATATTCGCGTTTCCTACGTGATAACCTTTAATGAACTTCAACATGAGTTTCTGAAGGTCTTAAATGCATGTTTCCTAAACTCTCAGAGTTTTGTGTACTGTATGTAATTGTTTTATGCATCGTGTATGAAACACCATAATGGCGTATGTTTGAAAATAAAATTTTGACTGTTTGCTTTTCGGCAACGGTTGGAGACCATGTTTGAGTACTAGGCATTTTGTATGTGTTCAAAGTCTCCATAGTCTAAGTCCCAGATAAAGGTGAGGTTAGAGCCTAGGTATTCCTACAGAAAACCTTATTCGCTGTAACCTATAGCTCTGATACCAATCTGTTACACCCTGAAATTATCAGAGCTGGCGTGACTGGACTGGTATCTTCATTGCACAGCGGAAGCTAATAAGCTAAGTCTTCTAGAAATTTGAACGCCCACTAAGTACTCGTATCTCCAATAGTTCTCCTATTCCAACCGTGCCATAATTTGAAAAGTAACCTGAGAAAGAAACATGCGAAAAAGTCAACATAAAGTTGAGCGAGTTCATAATTTGTTTGTAAAAGATTTGGGATAAATCTTTTGAATAACCGGTTTGTGAAATATATTGAGAAAACGAATTTAAAAATCATTTTCTTGTCAAGTTATATAGAAAATTTGCATTTGCAACGCATTATGTTCGTAAAACCATGTATTTGTAAACTCTTGTATTTGTAAAGTATGTATAACCGTCAATGCCCACACTGACTTTGACCCCATGCACGCATAATCCTATGCCTTGAATTTGTATAAAACATGATATTTAAATTGTAAAAATCAAGTATTTCTGAAAGTATGTATGTCCCTGGTATGTAGCAATAAGGAAAAGAGATCACCATTGGGTTGCAAAGCCAATGATATGTGTGAAGTGATGCAGGAAGACTCAAACCTAGCAAATTTGTGCGTCGGGCTCATAGTCACCTCATGGTCCACTCAGCGGACTCAGAAGTGGGGCTCGCTACTGTCACACCCCTTTCTGCGGCGGAAGCACGAGGTGTGATCATGAAAGGTTCTCATTGCATACGAAAGGTAAACATGCTATATGCTCGTAAAAACATCAAATACCATAATTTGAAAACATAAGTTTAGCGTTTACATCGCTAAGTCGCATAAAACATTGTCTTAAAAAGTTTACTACTTTATTTAAAGATAAACAATAGCGACATCCACAAGCATAAGTGAGACCGCGCGCACATCCATCCTAGTTACCTGAAATACATGTGAGTTTTGGAAAAACGTCAACATAAAGTTGGTGTGAATTCATGCAGTTTTGTATTTCATGTTTGTATACTTTGTATGAAAACATAGTTTGAGAATAAATCAAGTTTTCATATATAAATCCAGTTTCATGTGTACGCCACGTACTCATGTATAATTCAATTTCTTCTTGAGTACCCCACGTACTCAAGTATAATTCCCATTTTTCTTGAGTACCCCACGTACTTCAAGTATAATTCAATTTCTTCTTGAGTACCCCACGTCTATACGGAATTCGACTTGTCGTTGCGGAGATAGTCCTGGCAGATCTTCAGGGAACACATCAGGAAATTCCTTCACCACAGGAATGTCTTCGAGTTTTGGCTCCACAGCCTTCTTGTCTATAACGTGTGCTAGGAAAGCGACACATCCTTTCCTTAAGCACTTCTGTGCCTTCATGCAACTGATGATTCGAAGAGGTGCGTCTCATTTTTCTCCATGCACGATGAGAGTTTCACCATTCGCTAAAGGGATGCGAATGATTTTCTCATGACAAATAACTTCAGCTTTGTTCTTGGACAACCAGTCCATCCCGACCACTACATCGAAGCTACCCAATTGAATAGGTAGGAGGTCGATGCTAAATCTTCGTTCACCAAGTTCTAGTGTGCAGCCTCTAACAACTTCGCCCGATTCAACGAGTTTACCATTGGCTAGTTCTATGGAATAAGGAATTTCTAATCTACTAGATTCTATTCCGAGTATGCGTTTAAATTCCACAGACATGAAGCTATAATCGGCGCCGGTGTCAAATAATATGGATGCAAAGTGATTGTTAATGAGAAACGTACCGGTGACCACGTTAGGGTCCTCGTGTGCGTTCTTTGCTCCAATCACAAATGCTCTAGCCTGAGCATTGTTTCCCTCTGGGCAGTCCTTCATGAAATGATCATTGCTTCCACACTTGAAGCATCCTTGGTTCCGCCCTTTCCCATTACCGTTCTTGTTTCCAGCACCGTTTCCATTTCGGTTCTTTCCTTTTCCCCAACAGTCTTCTGTTTGATGACCCAATTTACCACATTTGTCGCACCTTGGAATGCGACAAGCTCCATCGTGATGATACTTACATTTTTGGCATCTAGGTATGGAGTCTTGGTATGCTTTGGTTGCATGGGTTTTCGCCTCCTGGGACGGGTTAGCGTCACGCTTCTTGCTGAAACCCTTGTTGTTACGAGTTGCTTGGTTCAAACTTGTATGCTTTCTCTTTTTGTCGCCGGACGACTCAGCATGTGTCTCGGTCTTCTCTGTTGGGTTTAGTGATAACTTCTTCATACGAACACAATCTTCGGTCAGACTGACAGCCAAAGTTACAGCCTCAGTGATTGTTTGTGGTTTAGCCGACGTCACCATGCCACGAAACTCTGGGGCCAGTCCCCAAATGTAGCGTTCAACGCGCTTGAATTCGGGAGTCACCATGTAGGGAAGCACTCTTGACAGATCGTGGAACCTTCGAGTATATCCATTAATGTCAGCACCTACCATGGTCAAGTGCCAGAACTCCGTTTCCAGCCTTTGGAGTTCAACGCGAGAGCAATACTTCTCTCTCATTCTTTCCTTCAGTTCCTCCCAAGTTAAGCCATAAGCGGCATCATCACCCAAAGTTTGGGCTTGCAGGTTCCACCAAGTCAGAGCTTCATCGACGAATAACCCAGTAGCAAAAGTGACTTGCTGATCCGCGGTACACTTGCTCATACGGAAAGTAGCTTCAATCTTCTCCGTCCAGCGCACAAATGCTACTGCACCTCCTGTGCCGTTATAGTTCATCGGCATGCAGTCGAGAAACTGCTTGAAAGTACAGCCTTGAGCTGCATTGCCTCCAGACGAATCTCCATTCCCATTACGCCTAGCGTTGCTTGGTCCTCCACTGTCTTGAGTATGGTTCGCCTCGTACTGGGCGATAGCAGTGGAGATTCTTTCTTCCAGTAGAGCGTTCAGCTCTTCAGCAGTTCTTGGCAGTGGGGGAGGTGGAGGTTGATCGTCATTGCGAGCATTCACAGCTTTCCTGGGTGCCATGTCTTGACAAAACATAACACAACAGGGTTAGACATTTGTTTGATATCGTCCTACTAGACAGTAGTAGTATATATATTCACAGGTATATACCACATAAGTGACATCAAACAATTATTACTCTAGCAGAGTACTTAGTAGGCTTGCACTGAGGGAATCTATACGTGACAAGACTTGCTGTGATTTCTGTGCACTGAATTCCATAATTATGTATGCATCCATAATTACGTAACTCCTTGCATAGTCCGCACAGTTCATTTCATCCTCGTATTTCTTCCTTCAGATGGGCCATCGCTTTCAGATAAAGTCACGTATACTTGTGACATTCTACTTCTAGGACATGCTAATTATCACACATAATTGCAAGTAATTTCTAGTCAACGACAAGTGCTACTCAAGTGCACTCTAAGTCTCGTAGTGTCTTTTCTAGACTCATGTAGACAGTTTCAGGTAGTGGATGTCGCGGGACGTTTTATGCAATGAAAACTCTTTGAAAATTTGCTTTCGTGAAAGGATCCTAGAGATTGTAGACTAGACTCGAGAAGGAATCCTGGTTCACTACAATCGCAGCTCTGATACCAATCTGTCACACCCCTTTCTGCGGCGGAAGCACGAGGTGTGATCATGAAAGGTTCTCATTGCATACGAAAGGTAAACATGCTATATGCTCGTAAAAACATCAAATACCATAATTTGAAAACATAAGTTTAGCGTTTACATCGCTAAGTCGCATAAAACATTGTCTTAAAAAGTTTACAACTTTATTTAAAGATAAACAATAGCGACATCCACAAGCATAAGTGAGACCGCGCGCACATCCATCCTAGTTACCTGAAATACATGTGAGTTTTGGAAAAACGTCAACATAAAGTTGGTGTGAATTCATGCAGTTTTGTATTTCACATTTGTATACTTTGTATGAAAACATAGTTTGAGAATAAATCAAGTTTTCATATATAAATCCAGTTTCATGTGTACGCCACGTACTCATGTATAATTCAATTTCTTCTTGAGTACCCCACGTACTCAAGTATAATTCCCATTTTTCTTGAGTACCCCACGTACTTCAAGTATAATTCAATTTCTTCTTGAGTACCCCACGTACTCAAGTATAATTCAATCTTTTCTTGAGTACCCCACGTACTCAAGTATTCATCAATTTTTAGTATGGTATGACTTTTATGTAAATAAAGTATTCCTGTAAGTTTCAGGATTGTTAATGGGTTGCAAAGCCATTAACATGTGACACGACATAGGAAGTCACCAAACCTAAGGCATTTAATTGGTATATTCTGAGACACAAAAACACTACTCGATTCTCGCCCTCACCGAGAGTGTGGCTGCCAGGCACCCGTTAGATCTAACCTTTTGTTCTGCGGTCTAGGTATATTGTTGATTAATGGTGCTTCTGTACCCTATTCGTGACACTATTTCTCATAACGCATCCTACTTGGCTCTCGTCCTCACCAAGCGCGTTTCTTGTTATCATTTCTCATAACGCATCCTACTTGGTTCTCGTCCTCACCAAGTGCGTTTCTCATATTCTATTATTTCGTCACACTTGGTTCTCGTTCTCACCAAGTGTACTTCTTGTATTCTTATATTTCGTCACACTTGGTTCTCGTTCTCACCAAGTGTACTTCTTGTATTTATATTTCATCACACTTGGTTCTCGTTCTCACCAAGTGTGCTTCTTATATTTATATCATACCAATTATAAATATTGTACATTTGTACATGTATTTCACCCCCGAAGTTATAAAGCTGAAAACAGTTAAAAGAAAAGGGGGAGCATGAACTCACAACTTTGCGTTCCTTGCGTCGTAAACTTCACCGGATTTGCTTAATTAACGTCGTAACCTATACGCGTTTTCTTAACGTTAGTCACTAGACTTGCGTCGCACAAGTACAGTCACTCTCTTTTGTATATATTCTTGTGTTAAAAATATTCTATATTTTTAACTACGTATCTTACTTATATTATTTTCTCTAAAATTAATATAAGTATCTCGTGTTTTGCACTTTGCACCCGAATTATGTATCTTGTATGTTGTATGTGTATTTTTATGTTTATACTTCTCATGAGTATTTAGTGTATTTTTAAGTCTTAATACACTAGCACGTATAACACATACTATACACACTTAGCACAAAAGTTGGTGATAAAATAATATATATTTTTCTCTCAAAAATATACATATTTATATCCATTTTCATTCTTGAAGAAATCCTCATTTCTTATCACCAAAAATTAGGGAAACCTTGGTAATACTCTTAAATACATTTTTAGGGAATAAGTTTCTCAAAACTTATATTTTTTCTAAGTGTCAAAATTTATAAAAATTTTGTCAGAGTTTCCCCTAAAAATGGAGGTTTCCCATGTTTTCAAAATATGTGTTTATTTTCTTTTAAATCGTCAACAATCATCAACAACAATTATCAACAATAATCATCAACAATAATCACTAATTTCTCCATTTCATGAACTTGAATATTTACAAAAATGTGTAGTAACTTACTAGCACATTTAGTAAGTCTCGTTATCTTTAAAAATAAGTTTAATTTCTTAAAAACTTTATTTTTAAAGATCTTGAAGTTTCACAACTTCTAGTCATGATTTACCAAACATATTTCTTGTTAAATTTTTCTTGTGACACAAGTGTTTACACACTTGTTTATTTACTAAAATGCTTTTAGTTTATGTAAGGTCCGGGTTTTAACAAAACTAGCATTCTCCGCTTGGTTCTTCCGAAAAACCACTTGTAGATCTTTAGATCTACATGTTTAGAGTCTTATTTTACAAGAAAAATTATATTTACACAAGTTCATGTTTCATGGATGGAAAGTTTCATCATCTTCCATAACTTTAACACTAACATACTACTAGTTCATGTTCTTGAACATAACCTAGTATGGTTAGATGATGGTCTATCCCACTTCTAGTAACAAACAACATCAAATAATAATAACTAGACAAGTTTCACAAGATTTACACAACTAGTTTCTTTTTATCCAACATATTCATCTTATTTCCAAGACTTTAAGTTATGTTCTTTAGTGTTCTTAGTTTTTAACCATTAAATCACCTATTAACCACCATAAACAAGAACAAGATGAAGATTTGAAGCACTTACTACTAGCACAAGGCTAGGGAAGTTCAAGAGTGCAAAAGAGGTGGATAAAAGCAAATGAAGAAGGTTCTTGAGTTTCCGAAAGCACCGAGCTTCGTTAGTGACCTTCTTACACCACCAAAACACCTTGGATTGCTAGGAAGTGGATTGAAAAAGATGGAAGTGTGTGTGTGTGTTGGTGCCGTGAGGTTAGAGGGAGAGATGAGAGAGTTTTCTTTTTTTTTTTTTGAATGATGAAGATGAAGTGAAATCTAGTGGTTTTTAAAGAAATCCTCCAACATCTCCTTAACCACTAGGTTTTATGTCTTCAATTGTACATAGCATATCAAATAAACAATTGAAAGAAATCATGGGGTGTCCCCCACTCTCACACAACCGGTTATGGGGGGGGGGGTCCTAGTTCCATCTCAACTTCCAAGTTACAATCCTAGTTAGCTTTCAAGTATAATAAATCTAGTGTTAAGAGTGTTATTTAATGTATCGTGTGTTAGGGTATTCGGGGACCCTAACTAGCTTAGAAAAATAAAAACAATGCTTCTAGCATTATTTTGGTGTTCCAGGTATTGTCCGGTTGTTCGGTTAGATACCGATTCGTTAAAGTGCTAAATCACACTTTTTTAGTGTCTTTTAAGTACCTTTTTGTATCATTTCAGTTCCCAACACTTAGGGAAGTATTCTGGATAATAAAATGACATTTCTGCATAATATTCATATGTCTAAATGCTGAAATGTTGCTGAATTATATAAAATTCTGCACTTAAAGTGCGTTTCGGGTGCTTTTTAGTGCTTATTTTTGCTTTCGCAATGTCTATAAATTAAACCCTTACATGTACTCTTGGGTTTTAATGTACTTTTGTCGTCGGACCTACACCTAGGCCTCAATTTTATTGTCTGATTGCTTTCTGCAGTTCCGTTGACACATAGTGTTTTACCGGTGAGTTTACTTAGTATTTTTGACGCAACGCTCTCGTTTATGCATAAAGCAATATTTTGTAGTATACAACGTGCATGAATTCACTTGTTTAATCACGTGTTCAGACATTGCTGACAATTAAGCACATAATTGCAGTCAATAAATAATAATTAAAGTGTACGGAAATTACCAGTTTGTGCCAGTTGTCACAGCTACACCCAAATAGATCTATCACTCATGACCATCGGTCCTACAACGAGGATTAATGGCCTCAAGTACCACCTACCCACTCACATGATCTAAGTAGTATACCCTCCTTAAGCTAACCATACCATGTATAAAAATGTCTGTAATAATTGTAACATGTATTTTACCCCAGCCTCTAAGGCCGAACCTCCCCAGCCTCTAAGGCTGAACCTCCCCAGCCTCTAAGGCCAACTCCCTAGTCTCTCTATATTATCACCAGACGATCCCGTCCCTAGTCATGAAAATCATTCCCATTTCGATAATACACATTTGTTTTATAAAAACCGGTATGTTTTGCATAAGTTTTTTGTAAACCATTTGAGTTCAATGAAAATCACAAATCATTTGTTTGTAACATGGTTTAGAAATATATAGTTTTTGTCCATTCAAAAACCTCGTATGTTCTTGTTTAAAAATATGCAATCTTTGTTCATCGAAAACTTTGTATGTTTCTACAAAACGTGCATGTCTTTCCACCCCGAAAAAAATTACAAAAATGTAAAACCGTAAAAAGGTGGGGTTATGAACTCACCTGAATTGCCTTGTGCGAAGCTAGCTAATTACGACTTCGTGATGTCGTTTCCAAGACTGGACTTGCTAGCGTGCATTCTACAATATTCCTAACACGGAACATCTTATAAGTTTCTAACCAAAAGCGGTAACTAACTACGAGTCATCGAGCTCTACCGAATCGTTAACCGAACGATTCGACGGTAAGTTGATAACTTGATGAAATGATTAAGTTATATTCATTTAGCTCGCTTATTGTCGGTAATAAATAAGTCTTAGAAAGACTTAGCTCTCGAGAAGTTTATAATACATGAATATTCATATAAAAATATATAACTATATCGATATAATCACGTTAGTCGTCTCGAGAAATCGTAGGCGTATGTAAAGAATAGTTATATGAGAATAAAACAATATATAACCAACTCGTTTTATGTTTCGCGTTTTAACAAAATATAGATGTATGCCGTTTAGGCGTTTAAAAATAAATATAAAAAGTTATATTCGTCTTACAAAAGTATCATCAAGACGTTTGCGTTTGAAAATAAATATATAATTATATTTATTTTTATAAATGAATACGAGTCGTTTGATAAACATAAAACTATGTTTATTTTTATAAAAGAATTCGTTATTGGTAGATACTTGAAATAAATATAAAAACTATATTTATTTTTATAAAACGAATTCGTGTCGTTCAGTATTTCAAATAAATATATAAACTATATTTATTTTGTAAAAAAGTCGTCGTTTTTGTCTGACGTTTGAAAGAAATATAGAAACTATATTTATTACTCTTTGTAATAATGAAATCAGGTTATCGTCGTTTGAAACCATATAAACAAGTATATTGTCTTTACAAAAGGTTTGTCTAATTTCGAAGTTTAGAATAAATATAACAACGATATTTATCATCGTAAATAATATTTGAATCGTTGTTTTCGTGAGTTTTAAAGCGTCGTTGAAAGTTATTATATAGTTGTTATCGGTTTTCATAAATGTCGTTTGATAACGTTAGTTGTTGTTTTTCAATAAAACGTGTTTTGTTTTCGGGTTTTCTAGAAAAACGGGCAGAGTTTCCTCTGTTTTTGGGCGCCCCCGACAACTAAAGTGTCGTTATTTTGTCAAAAATTCAATCAAGTTTCAAACGATGTATATGTGTAATCAATTTATATAGACAATACGGTAAATAAAACCAAGTAACTTGAGCTAATATTTTCGCCATTTTGTTCGGTTTGAGTGTGTTTCGCACGGTAAAACTATAAAGATATCGAAATAAATGTGCCGTAAAATCTTTACCAAATCCTTATGTCGGAACGTTGACTGAGTTGACCGGGTCAACTGAGTTGACCAGGTTTGACTGAGTTGACTCGGTTTGACCGAGTCAACCCGAACCGCTTCATAAACTGACCCGAACCAAGGTTGTTGACCGTCCCGAACCTGTTGACCAGCCGTGACTGTTTGACCCAGACCTTTAACCGAGATGACTCGAACCAAAACCCGAAACGAACTGAACATAGACCCCACCACTGTTGACTTGTCGACCCGCTGCGAAACTTGAACCGAATCCGACCCAAACATTTTGACCATGAATAAGCCGAGGGCCGAGACTAAACCTTGAACCAAACCCGAACCAGAGTCGTCACCAACCTGATTTGTAATGAAATCACCATCAGCATCATCATCATCAGACTTTAACAAATGAAAAAGAAGGAAGTAAACCGAGAAGTGGGGGGGGGGTCGAAACCTGTCTGATAAAGTCAAGGACCGCCGGACCGAGACTTGAACCGAGATGAATCTGGAGCTGAAACCTGGTCCCAAGCATGACCCGAACCAAAACATCATCATCAACATGTAACTCACCGGTCCGAGACGAGGACCACCGGTTCTCTCTCTCTTCTCTGACTCTCTCTCAACGCCTCTCTCTCTCTGCTACGAAACCACGCCGCCGCCGCCGCCGCTCACGGCGGCACGTCTTCTGCTTCTGCCGACATCCGGAGCGAGAGGGGAAGGGGGTGTTGGGTTTGACCCGCCGTTAAACGGCGCCGGAAACCAGGGTTTTGGTGACCGGATTTCATGTAGAGAGGAGAGGAGGGATGAGGTTGGTGGCTGTGGTTGGTGTTTCTCCAAAGAAAACGCAGAGAGGGAGTGGAAAGGGGGTTTGTTTATTGTTGTATGTTATCGAGAGTGTGTTTTGGGTTTAGAATTGTGAAGGGGGGGGGGGGTTGGGTCTTTTATAGAAATGTTGGTATTTGTTGGCTTCAACTTTTGAGACCAAATCTTATGTAGAGATTTTGGTAAGATTTGCAGGGATTTTACAAATCTTGATAGGATTTTGCAAATCCTGTATAGATTTTAATATATTATGTGCAGGTTTAGGTTTGTAGGTTTTGGGCTTGGCCCCAGGGCCCACAAGTCCATCTCATGTATAAGTGGCCCGTAATTCCTACGAGACCCGTTGTCAAATCCTGAACTTCATCAAAAATTAAAATACAAAAATACGGTCGGTAGTCGTTGTTTGTGCGTTTAGTCGTCGGTTGCGGTAATAATCGCGAAAAATTGTATCGTTGTCGTTTTTAATCTGTTTTTCGATCCGGTTTTGACTGTAGTTACTAAAATTTAATTACGAAGCTAAAATATATTGTAGAAATTTAATATTTGTCGGCGTTGTCAGTATTCTGTTCGGTTTCAATCCGTTGTCGTTCAACGTTTCATAGGTTTCTCTGTAAACCACCGTTCGCGCACTGTAAAGTCGGATAGGCGTTCCTAGGCACTCCAAAGGCCTAATTAAGTTAATTTGTGTCCTAAACACTATTTATTATCGTGTTAATCATCTGTTAATCACGTAATTAAGATCCGTAAATCACCGGTTGTCACATTTTACATCTTTATAAATGTTTTCGGGGTGGAAAGACATGCAAGTTTTGCAGAAATAAACAATTTATCGATAAACGAAAACTCATATTTCTAAACCCTGTTTTACAAAACAATTTATCGATAAACGAATGGACTACAAAGAACTCAATGGTTTACGAACGATTTATACTAAACATACCGGTTTTACAAAACAAATGCGTACTTTCGAAAAATGCATGATTTTCACGAGTAGGGACATGATCGTCTTAGTTATAACAATGGGACTACGTTGGTCTGCGTTTCAAGAACAGGACACCCAGTGAGTTCATGTTCCCTTTTTCTTTTAAACGTTTTCGGTTTTATAACTCTCGGGGGGAAATACATGTTACTTTGGTATGGTTAAGCTATGGAATGAATTAGTAGATCACGTGCGAATAGGCTGATACTTAAAGCACCATTAATCTTGTTTAAGACCAAGGAACAAAGGGGGTAGATCTATCGGGTACAGGGCGAGCCCCACTCATGGGTCCTTGTGTGGCCACATGGAGTTTCCTTTGTTACCCTCGCCGGGTGGACCGGTACTAAATCGCTTACGGGTTGGTGGCTTCCTATGTAGGCACGCATATTAATGTCCTAGCTACACACTAATGACCAACATGTTCATTGACGCTTTACATACCAACTTTCGATACTCAAAACTTTCAAATGTTTTTAAGATTCATTTGACGCAAACTCATAACACATGGATTTACAAACTTGATAACGTTTTTCACTTAAGTATAAGTAAGAGGACAGGTTGGTCTTGCTTACAAAGACTCTTTTGGGCTCGGCCCATTCTCTCTTGTGTAATGCACAAAGACTCTCATGGGCTAGACTCACAGTTTTCATACATCATGCCAAGTAAATGATTTTACTATACTTTCTCAACAACTTTTAAACCGGTAAACAAAAAGATTTGTTTAAATCTTTCTCAAAACAAACTATGAACTCGCTCAACTTTATGTTGATTTTTCGCATGTTCTTTCTCAGGTTGCATTTCTCAAAACTACGGAACAGTTTGAATATGAGAACCCATGGGGATTCGAGTACTTAGTGGCGTTCACTGTTTAGAAGTCTTAACTCAAACACTTCCGCTGTGCAATGAAGATACCAGACCAGTCACGCCATCAAATTATACATACATTCCACTAAAAAACAACTCCTATATCAATATATTTTCACTAAAAACAAATACTTTTTCTCTCTCCTTTTCAATTAAATAATATTATCATCACATTTTTTTCTTTCCTTCACTCGCAACCACTTTCAATATATATTAAAAATATTATACTGGGTGAACAGTGTCCCTCCAAATACAGATGAACATTAACATTTTCTCTCTCCTCCACCTCACAACCACTTTTTTTTTACCCTTTACGATATAAAAACTCACCCTCACAAATTTTGATGGATTGGATGAGAATGCTCTAAACCATACAAGTCAAATAAACAGTCCTACTTGCTTGAGGATCTGCCTTCTCTCTATCTCCTGACTATAAACTCATCCACACAGACAAATACCAATTTGAGTTCTTTGAAAACTTCATCAAGTGTTACAACACACACATCCTGACAACAGAAGCTCTCACCCTCTCCCTCTCCCTCTCGATCTCATCACCGGCGCCGACTGCCGGCGGTGCTCCGGCCAGGCGACACACTCGAACACCCACACCCCTGTTACATCTTAACCCGCCACAACACCACCACTCGCTCCTCTCGGTTACACAGCCGGCCACCACCGTTTGGTGGTGGCGTACGGCGGCTACAGGACCAGCGAGAGAGAGAGAGAGGAAGAAGGAACATAGTGGGAAGACGGCGGAGGTGGTGTGCGGCAGAGCCGCTTTTCTATAGCGAAGAGGCTAGGGTTTCGTCAAGAACCCTGACGGCAGCACCGTCATTTACGGCGGCGGCTCACCTTCACCGGTAACTATCTTTTCAGGCAAACTCATATGTTTTTTTATATACACGAATTTTAGTCTGATTTGTGGTTATCCGATGATGTTCTTTTGTTTCGCCCGTGTTCCGAGGATGAGCAGCGGTGACCGACGGAGCCACGTCGGTGAACTACGGCGGCAGCGACAGGTGGTGGTGCTCGGACTTCCACGACGGTTTCAGGTCAAAGCTGGGTTCAGGTTCTATTCAGTTTTAGTTCAGTTTCGTTCCGGTTCTTGGTTCGTTACAGTTCAAGTCGTGATGCGGGTCGACTCGGTTTTGGCTGTGACTCGGGTCAACAGCAGGTCAACAAGCAGATTTGGGTCTCGTTTCAAGCTGGGCAACAACTGTCGCAGCTTGGTTTTGGTTCCCTTTCGAGTGTTGATGGTTCAACTTTGGGTCCGAGTCAACATAATCAACAGGAGAGTGAGTTCGGGTTCGGTCAAACTGCCGGTCAACAGTGGTCAACGTCGGTCAAAGCCAGACCCGGTAACAAATTTAAATGTAGCAAGTTGATAGTTCGTTATTTTTTTAGAGTTTTAGTTACGCGAACCGAGCTCGAACTGAGTTTATATATAGTGATTTAATTACGTTTTTTACAAACCTTGCAGAAAATTATATATACATATTGTTTGTTGATTGATTGTTGAGTTTTGACAAAAGACGACAACTTGAGTTGTCGGGTTATTCCAAAAAATAAAAGAAACAGAGGAAACTCTGTCCGTTTTTCGTTAAAAACCCGAATTTCAAAACGTGTTATATTCAAATAACGACACCTAATGGTATTTAAGTATACTTTTATAAAATAAATATATACGTATATTTATTTCGGTGACGTTTTATAACACACAACACGAAATCCTACCGTTTCGACAAAACACGAGCTACTAGTTTACGAAAACCGATACTTATATAAAGTAAATGTCACGGCCCCCGACCCGGTTTGACCCGTTTCAGGAGCCGCGGGACAGAAAATCCCGTGGTATTTATTTAACAACGGAAGATTTCTTCAGGATCTTTTTAAAACCGTAATTTCCCGATTATTTTATTTCACAATTCGGGACAAAACCCCGGAAATTTACAATCATATGATTTGACGGAGAAATCTTTAATTTACAAAACATGTTTCTTTATTTTATTTTGAGCTACATCCTTAAGCTTGTAGTGCTTCACGACACTTTTCCTGGATCACAACAGATCACCTGAAACATGTTTGAAAAATGTTTTTGTCAGCGGGAAATACCGGTGAATCATTCTTTTTACTAAAACGACACGTTTGTTATAATTTACAGTATTAAGAGCGATTACAATGTTTCCATATATCAACCAACTACCCACAGTATTTGTCACTCGAACATCCATCGGTAACCTCAGAGTCCAATGGTGTCTGTGACTATGGTCATATCACCCCTTGGCTAACCCGTTGTCCAATGGTGAAGTTTATCAAGTAATGTATACAAAACCCCACATACTGGCTGTAATTTGGTGATTACAAAGAGTTAATCCCCGTAATTATAACCTTGAAAATAAATAGAGTTTTGTAAAGTAATTTGATAAAAAGAGTATGACTCACATTGCAGATTTATATGAGTAGAGCTTAGCCTACTGATTAGCCTTTTTACCTAAATTTAATAACATGCACACAACTCGGTTAGTAACTTAATACAACATTTACGATAACTCACGAGATTAAACCTTCACAACGAATGACAAAGTGCGATACTTAAATATCCATTGAATTAACAACGAATGACAAAGCATAAACCCTAATGTGGGCAGCACTTAAACATCCATTGAATAGTTTAATTGATCGGACATTGAATCGTAGCAGCGATCGAGTTATTACCCTGTTTTGCGGCAGCACTTCGTGAATTGTGTGTGTTTTTGTAGTAATCAGGCAATATCTCAACGTACGTATTGAATTTCTACGTCAAATCAACGCAGAATATCAAGTCCCAAACCCCACAATTTATACTGAAATTTTGTCCCTCTCGCGTGGCGCGAGAGGTCCTCTTGTGCGCGTCGTGTGGCGCGAGGGGTACCCTATTACCATAGGGTAGCCTCGTGTCCTAGTAGCTCAGGTGAGTTGGTTTTGCGTGAAATTTCAATTTCGACAACAAACTGTATGGATATTACTAACTAGGGTTTACCCCTCCTGAGTTTTAGGGGCCCTGATCCTGATTCCGATTGTTCTGAAAATTTTAGGGTTTATGCAGAATCACTTGGGTTTCTTAATTAGGGTTTCCTATTGGTCAATTAATAATAATAAATAGGACTTTTGATGAGAGTTGTTACATCCTCCTCACCTTAATAAAAATCTGGTCCTCGAGATTTACTGGAATAATTGAGGATACTTTCGCTTCATCTCTGTTTCCAGTTCCCAAGTGTATTCGGATCCTCTCTTTGAATCCCACTTGACTTTGACCAGTACTAGTCGCTTGTGCTTGAGAAACTTGATCTTTCTATCTTCTATTTGCAATGGCTTCTCAACAAACTTTAACTTTTCATTTACCTCTATGTCTTGAAGAGGTACTACCAGGGATTCGTCAGATAGACATTTCTTTAGATTGGATACATGAAATACATCATGTACTCCAGCTAGTTCTTCTGGTAGTTGTAAACGATAAGCAACTGGTCCTATACGTTGGATTACTGAAAATGGTCCTACGTATCTTGGACTTAGCTTTCCTTTCTTACCGAATCAAACTATTCCCTTCCAAGGAGAAACTTTTAAGAGTACTTTGTCTCCTACTTGGAATTCCAACGGCTTCGTCTATTATCTGCATAACTCTTCTGACGATCTCGAGCCGTCTTCAGTCTTTCCTTGATTTGAGAAATTTTGTCGGTCGTCTCTTGCACTATCTCAGGACCTGATAATTGACTTTCTCCTATTTCTGCCCAACAAACTGGAGTTCGGCACTTTCGTCCGTACAGTGCTTCGAATGGGGCAACTTCAATGCTTGAATGATAACTATTATTATAGGAGAATTCAATTAAAGGTAAGTGATCGCCCAATTTCCGTCAAAATCTATCACACATGCTCGAAGCATGTCTTCTAGAGTTTGGATTGTTCGTTCACTTTGTCCGTCTGTTTGAGGATGATATGCAGTGCTTAAATTTAATCGAGTTCCCATTGCTTCTTGGAAACTTGTCCAGAAATGGGAAGTGAAACGACTATCCCTATCCGAAACAATGGAGAGTGGAACTCCATGTAAGGATACTACTTCATCTACATACAACTTTGCCAACCTTTCCATGCTAAATGTTTCTTTCATTGGTAGAAGGTGAGCTGATTTGGTTAATCGATCCACAATTACCCAAATCGCATCATTACCTTTTTCTAGTTTTGGGTAACTTAGTAACAAAATCCATTGTTATGAGTTCCCATTTCCATACAGGCATCTCTAGTTGTTGTAGTAGACCTGAAGGTTTCTAGTGTTCTGCCTTAACTTGTGAACAAGTAAGACACTTAGAAACATATCGAGCTATATCCTTTTTCATTCCTATCCACCAAAAATTATTTCTTAAATCTTGGTACATCTTATTGTTTCCTGGGTGCATGGTATACCTAGATTTATGAGCTTCTTCTAAAATCTTATCTCTTAAATCTCCTTGCTTAGGTACCCAAATCCTTTTCTGATGAAATCTACAAATTCCATCATGTCCTTGTTCTAATTCTTTTATTCGTCCTTTTATTCCTTCAGCATCATCCTTGATTGCTGTTTCCTGGACATTCTTTAGTTGTTCTATTAAATCTAACTGTAGATTTAATCTGAGAGCACGAACTCGCTTTTGCTTTTCATGATACTTACGACTTAAGGCATCTGCAACTACATTTGCCTTTCCTTCGTGATACTGAATATCACAGTCGTAGTCACTTAGGATTTCCATCCATCTCCTTTGCCTCATGTTCAATTCTTTTTGCCCAAATATGTACCTTAAACTTTTGTGATCCGTATAGACAGTAAATTTACTTCCGTATAGATAATGTCTCCAGATCTTAAGGGCAAAAATTACGGCTCCTAATTCTAAATCATGAGTCGTATAGTTCTCCTCGTGCTTTTTCAATTGCCTTGATGCATACACAATTACCTTCTTGTGTTGCATAAGCACACATCCTAATCCTAGCTTTGAAGCATCACAGTAAACTTCAAAATCTTCTGTTCCTTCTGGTAAGGCTAGGATTGGAGCATTGGTTAATTTCTGCTTCAAGATCCTAAAGGCTTCTTCTTGTTTAGGTCCCCATTCAAACTTAACTGCTTTACAGGTTAGCTTAGTTAATGGTAGAGCTATCTTGGAAAAATCCTTAATAAACCGTCTATAGTATCCGGCTAAACCTATAAAACTTCTAATTTCCATTGCGGATTGCGGAACCTTCCATTTGGTAATTGCCTCTATCTTAGCAGGATCTACATGAATGCCTTCGTGATTCACCATATGACCTAGAAATTGCACTTCTTGTAGCCAAAATTCACACTTCGAGAATTTGGCGTATAGCTTTTCTTTTCTTAACAAAGTTAAGAGTGCATGCAAGTGCTGACAGTGTTCATCCTGACTTTCAGAATAAATAAGTATATCGTCTATGAAGACAATTACAAATTTATCCAAGTATGGTTTACAGATCCTATTCATCATGTCCATGAATGCAGCAGATGCATTCGTTAATCCGAAGGGCATGACTGTAAACTCGTAATGACCATACCTAGTTCTGAAAGCAGTTTTAGGTATGTCTTCTTCTTGTACCTTCAATTGATGATATCCAGAGCGTAAATCTATCTTAGAAAAATATCTAGCTCCTTGAAGTTGATCGAATAGATCATCAATCCTAGGTAATGGGTATCGATTCTTAATTGGAACCTTATTCAATTCTCTATAATCAATTCACTTTCGCATTGACCCGTCCTTTTTCTTTACAAACAATACTGGTGCTCCCCACGGGGATGAACTAGGTTGTATGAAACCTTTGCTTAGCAATTCATCTAATTGCTTTTTCAGTTCTAACATTTCTGTGGGTGCTAACCGATAAGGTGCCTTGGCTATCGGTGTAGTTCCTGGAATTAGATGAATTCTAAATTCTACTTCCCTATCTGGTGGTAATCCCGGGAGTTCTTCCAGAAATACATCTGGGTATTCTGAGACTACAAGAATATCCTTAAGTTCTTTACCCTTAGTACTAATGATTACTGAAATCATATATACTATTCCTTGCTTTCGTTCATAACTAGCAACTTTCATTACCGATATGAACTTCATGGGTTTTCGCGGCCTGTCCCCTGTAACCATGATTACTTCTCCGGTAGGTGCACGAATTTCTATGGAGTTTTGGTCACAAAGGATTCGAGCATGGTTGGCTATTAACCAATCCATTCCTAACACAACATCAAACCCAGCTAAATTCATTGGTAATAGGTTTGCATGAAATTTATGACCTAAAAGTTCATATATTTTCTTTTTGCAAAACCTTATCTATGTTAACTGAATTCCCATATGCCGTTTCGACTGTAAAAATTTGCCTAAGGTTGGTCAAAGGTAAATTAAGAGCTTGGCAGAATGAAGTATTGATAAAACTTTGGTTTGCACCAGAGTCAAATAATACTTTTGCGTAAATGTTGTGAACTAAGAACGTACCAGCTATCACATCTGGAATGAGTTCTGCTTCTTGAGTGGTCAGCTGGAATGCTCTGACATTCTTTTTAGTAGCTCCGTTGGCCGTCTTGGCTTAGTTGTCTGCTGGTTTGACCAATTTAGGACATTCTGTTTTAAAATGTCATGTTTCTCCACAGTTATAACAAACTCTTGTTTTCTTTCTGCAGTCTTCTTCACGATGCCCTATGGCTTTGCAAAAGTTGTGTTGGGTTTTTCACATGTTTATCAAAGTCATTTTATCCGTATAAAATAAAAAAAAACGCAGCGGAAATAATTATTTAAAACATGTTACTTTCAATATATAAAACCCGTTTTATATGAAAAACCCAATACCCGGATCCATATACGAACATGCATGCTATCAAAATTAAAACACAACCATAGAGTGTTTAGAATACTACCTTCCAAGGAGTAAAGGATATGAAGATGATGATGCTTCTTGAACGGTTGTCTTCAAGTGTAGAGGACCTCAAGCTTGTATACCCCAAGCCTTCCAACAAACACCTTATGTTTAGCTAGGATTTCTACACTTATGAACTCACTAAAATTCCATCTTGATCAACCACCATGGCCGAAAATACAAGAGGAGTTTATGGAGTTCTTGCACTTGATTTATCAACTTGAAAAACCCTCTTGTATAACCATCTCATGGCCGATTTCTCTAGAGCTCTTTTACTTGATTTTGAAATTTTAAAAGAACTTCTCTAATGGCACATACTTGGCCGATTTTTTAGAGAGCAAAAGGAAGGATTCTCAAGTTCATCTTCTTATTAATTTTGTCATACAAAATTAAATAAAAATAAGTGAGAGAGATTGCCTCCCCATTTGACCAATGCATGAACATCTAACCATGCAAAAATGCATGTATTCCAATTGGACCATTCTCTTGCCCAACCAAGTTGCCACTAACACATGCAAATGCATGGTTTGTGATTGGCCAAAACTTTTAGGGAAGAACACCAAGGGGGGGGGGGGGCACCCTTTATTTTATAAAAAAAATTTCTTTTATAAAAATAATTTAAGTTATAAGACTTATACTATTTTTTATTATGTTATTTAACCCATTAAATAACAAAATAAATTATTCTCTCAAAATAAATTATCCATATAATTTATTAGTTTCTCAAGTGTAATTATTTAGAAAACCAATTTCTAAATATTGTAAGTGTTAATATTTATTTGTTTGATCATATCATAAATAAATATTTAAGTGTTTGTCTAGCTTGTATTTGGGTATGAATCGACTTGGATCATAACGTACTAGCCACATCAATTTAATATGTGTCTTGGGCATACAGAGTCCAACAATCTCCCACTTGCACAAGATACATAGAAGATTGATGCAAGCAGTAAATGACGCCTAACTACGGTTTACTACCCCCAATACGTATGACTATATTTGCCATTCAATAACATCATCCCTTTCAAGTCCCTTACTTGAACATGGTTTAGGTGAATCTATCATTTATCCTTTCGTTACAGATGTCATGTTAAATCCAGAGACACAGAGTGATCACTCTCTGTTGATTTAACTTTAGCAGGCCTTAGACATCTTACTCTCTACGAATAAGAGGAACAAATCCCTTCTTGACTACATACGTCTCTCACAATCACCTTGTACCACACCTGAGCTTAGCCTTATGTACTGTCATATTACTGACAGCGAAGAAAAAAGTCAAGGTACAATATTTGGTGAATATCAAGACCCAATATGTATCTCAGGTCTGAGGATACTATGATATTCTCGTTTACTCAAATTTACTTATGATCAATCACAAATGATTCCATGCAGTAATATTTGAGAGCGAGTCAGCCCAATATTTGTATCCCACAAATATCTATGAACCTTGGCAGCAACACTTTGCTCTATATTCATATCTAATGAATATCCACCAATCCAAATTCATAATAGTCTTACATTCATATTTGTTCCCACAATAATGATCGACTACGGACATTTAGAATAAGTAACTTATTCACGGATTTAAACATGCTAAAATGGAACATAACTCAACATACCATAAAGAGTTATAATAACAATTGTTCCAATATCCAAATACAAAATAGATCAAATCCAATCACTAGAATATTGAAGTCCTAAGGCACAAGTATGACCCTTTCATGCTTTGCCCTTTCAAGGAGCTTCGTGAGTGGATCCGCAATATTTTGATCAGTGTGAACTTTGCGAATACATATCTTTCCCTTTTTCAACTTCATCCCTTATGTAGTTGAAATTCCACTCAATGTGCTTAGTCTTTTGATGTGCACAAGGTTCCTTAATTTGAGCAATCGCACCATCGTTATCACAAAGATCTCTAGGGTCCTGAATGGTAGGGACTACCCCTAGATTGGCAATAATTCAGGTGGCAGATCCATATGAATTATCTCAATCAAAGAAGCGACGATCTATTCTGATTCTGTAGTGGACAATGCTACCCTGATTGTGATTGGGAATCATCTCGATCAGTTTGGAAACTCGCATCCATGTAATCCTTTACAACGAGTTCTTCTTCACAAGATCCATATATTAGAAATATATCCTTAGTCCTTCTAAGGTATTTCAATATATATTTAACAGTCACCCAATGACCGTTACTCGCTGGTATCTTCTCGTCATGCTTAATGCGCATGACATGTCCGGTCTAGTGCATATCATTACATACATAAAGAATCTTATAGCAGACGTATATGAGATTCCTTTCATTCTCTCTTGCTCATCCTTTGAGCTTGGACATTGAGACGCACTCAATATTGTCCCCTCTTGAATAGGTAACAAACCTTTCATAGAGTTCTCTATCTTGAACCTTTTCAAGAATTTGTCAATGTATGCACTTTGGTATAAACCTATCTAGCGCCTTGATCTATCCCTATATATCTTTATTCCCCAAATATAGGCGACTTCACCATGATCCTTAATGGAAAAACAACTTCCAAGCAAGGTTTTTACACCTTCCATGGTTGGAATGTCATTTCCAAATAGTAGAATGTCATCGACATACAATACTAAGAAAGTAATAATGCTCCCACTAGCCTACTTATACACACAAGCTTCATCGACGTTCTTGATGAATCCATATTCCCTAATCTCTTCATCAAAACGGTGATTTCAACTTCTAGATGCTTGTTTCAATCCATAGATTAATTTCTTTAACTTGCATACTTTGTCAGGATGGTTTGGATCGACAAAACCTTCAGGCTTAACTATATAGACATCTTCCTCAAGATATCTATTAAGGAAAGCCGTTTTGACATCCATTTGCCAAATCTCATAATCATATTATGCAGGTATGGCAAATAATATCCTTATTGACTTTAGCATCGCGATGGGCGAGAAGGTCTCATCATAATCAACACTTTGAGTTTGAATGAAACCTTTTGCTACAAGTCTCGTTGTACAAGTATCCAAGTTTCCATGCATATATGTTTTCTTCATGAAAACCCACTTACTTCCAACTATTTTGGAGTTAAGAGACGGCACAACCAATTCCTATACTTGGTTGTCATACATGGATTGCATCTCTACGTTCATGGCTTCAAGCCATTTGTCATAATCGGATTTTGACATTGCATCATGGTATGTGGTAGGTTCACCCGAATCTACCACGTAGCATCCATCCATGAAAAATCTATATCTTTCAGGTTGACTACTAATTCTACTAGATATGCGAACGTTTTGTGTGTGTTTATCAACCACTTGATTATTTTCAACAACCTCTTGTTGAGTGCTAGTTTTAACCAAACGTGTATCGGCTTGTGGCTTCTGATCCTCATCAAGTTCCACTGTTCTACTAATTCCTTCCACAAGGAACTTAGCTTCCAAGAACTCAGCCTTTAGAGCAACAAATACCTTTTGCTGTGTTGGATTGTAGAATTAATATCCTATACCGTCTTTAGGATATCCTACAAATATACACTTAGTGGATCGTACTTTTATTTGGGGTGTATTGCTTCACTGAAGCTTCACAACCCCATACCTTCAAATATGATAATGATGGATCCCTTCCATGCCATATTTTAAAAGGTGTCTTATCCACTTTCTTGGTTGGGGCCATACGGGCCGCGAAGAGCAAAGCGTAACCCCAAATGATAGAGATGATGCGTTCCTAGCCATCATAGATCGAACCATATCCAAATAGAGTTCGATTCCTCTTCTATTGTAACGAAGAACTTTGATTGAGTTGATTTTGTACTTCACCTTTTGAAGGCTTTGATTATTTCAAAACTTCAACTTTGTGTCTCAGCAAGTACACATAACCATAACTACTTTAGTTGTCGGTAAAAGTAATGAAGTATCTTTCACCATTCCTAGTCATTGGCTTAAAAGGATCACATACATTCGAATGTATGATACCTAATAAATCTATTACCCTTTCCCACTAAGGGATTACTTGGTCATTTTACCTTGTAAATAAGATTCGCATGTATCAAATGAACCAATTTCATTTGTTTCCAAAAGACCATTCTTTCGAAGTGTTTACATGCGACATCTGTTTATATGATCAAGGCGATAATGCCAAAGATAGGTCTCACTCAAATCCATTTTGAGTTTGTTGGTGATTGCTTGGTACATTGAACTATCAAATGATGTATTATTATGAACCGATTCATAAATACCATTTGAAGGAATAGGTTTAAAGTAAAACATGTCATTCATCGATATAAATGTCAATGTTTGCAAACTTTAAGTCAAAACCATATTGTCTTATAAGGGAAACTTGAATAATGTTCCTAGTCAAACTAGGAGCATTCAAGACATTTTAAAACAATTTCCAAACCATTTGGAAGTTTCAAAACATAGTCTCCTTTCTTGTAATGCTTATTTCTTTTGAACTTTTTGCAACAAACTGCAAACATGAGTTCCACATCCGGTATCTAATACCCATGTGTTAGAGGAAATAACATTAAGGTCAATATGTGTCATAAAGATTGTACCTGAGGTTTGCCCAGCATCCCTCTTGTTTTCAACTCTTTGAGATAGGTTGGACAATTCCTAATTAAATGCCCTATCTCACCACACTCAAAGCATGGATCGTTCATGGCAACCTTTGCCTTCTTTTCTTTTGGTTTCGGTGGTTTCGCTTCAGTCTTTCTAATCATTTCCCTTTGAATTACCCGTTTCCATTTTCAACATTTGTTTTGGTGTCGGGGTGATACCCTTTCTTGTTGCCACCCTCATTGATCGTTAGAATGGATAAAACCCTTTTATCCATATCGAGCCTTTCGAGGTGATCAATGTGGCTTTTCATCTTAAAGACATAAGATGAGTCTGATTGGGTTTCCTCCATTCGACATGCATGAAGCACCCAAAGCGTTCTACCCTTTCATATTGTAGGAACATTTCCTTCAATTGGGTAATCATGTCGTATGCTCATGATGTTCAAAATCCTTTTGAATCTCGGGAATCATAATTCCTTAAATGAGGCAAGAGGCTTGCATAGTATTCTCGATATACTTAATACAATCGTTATAGGCATCCTTATCTTCCATAAGATGTTCATTGGGATTAGGATCGTTCAACACATAGGATATCTTTTCTTACTTGAGAACGATTCTTAAGTTTCGATATTAATCCATAAAGTGTTTTGATTGAAACGATCCTTTTTAAGGATTGTTTTTAGTGATAGGTTACGGACGGTTTGGGTAACATTGTTAGCGGCCATCTACAAAATTTAACAAGGTTCAATTTTAGTATTTTTGATATTATTATATTTTAATCATTAATACCCTTTTGTGTCTCATAGACAATTAATAATTAAAATCTAGAATCCAACGTTACATTTAAATATTGGTTAGGTGACCTTTATCCCTCTATTTAAATTAACAAGGTAGTCAACGTTTGACAATTGCAACTCTTTGCAACTTCTAGCCATATGGGATTGGTTAAACATCTTTATGTTTAGTTGGCATGTTTAATCCCATCAACACCTTTTGTTCCCCATGCTTCGGTGACCCTAAGTTCATGGTTTCCAAATCAAGTCGTCCAACTTACACACACGTGTGAGTTTATACACATAAGTGGTTAGGTGACCTTTATCCCTCAAACATGGTAAACCCACCTCGAATATACAAGTTCCCTCAAATGTGGTTAGGTGACCTTTATCCCACAAAATAGTTCCCAAGTGATTTGAGTGTTGTATAAAAGGATGGTGTTTGACTTGTTTTATAAAAGGGATTTTGAGTTTTCAAAATTCTAGTTTAGAAAACTTTATGTACCATACATTTGCATGCATTCAAATCCTTGGTACTTTTGTGAAAACAAATTTTCAAGGTTCTTTTAATAAAACCCTTTTTATTATAAAAATCATTAATTTTTAATAAAATTTTATTAACCAATTTAATGATCTTTAAAGAACCAATTTTAAGCTTGTTGTTGATTATTAGTTTGTCAAGCATGCATATCAACATATCATCCAAACAACATAAATAAACAACCACACAAGCATAACATATATAACAATAGGTGCATAATCATAGCCAACTATTTTTGACAACACTTGTTAGCCGAAACAAGTGTGTCAAAAGGTCCTTCCTAAGGGGTGAATATTGACACAAGTGATGTGTCGTTGAACTCCCACTTGATCCCGCATCCAAATGCTTCAAGTCTTCTTCTTGTGTTGTGATTTCTTCACATTCTTTGGTCTTCCAAATGTCTTTTATATTCAGCTCCAAACTCCTTTGGACTTCAAAAAATGTGTTTTGGTTATCGGGCTAAAATCCCATTGAGAACTATTAAGTCCTTTAGGCCCGAAATTAGCCAAAACCAAAACCGCATTTTTGTGTGCATCTTCTTTTACAAAATATATCCTAATACATTTTTTTCTAGTAAAATAAAATGCACCTAATCTATTTATTTTACATACCAAATGAAAAATAAATAAATTAAATAACTTTAAAAATGGAAGAAACAAAAATAATAATTATTACAACCTTTGAAATAATTAAATACAAATCACAAACACAAAAATTCAACACATTCACACAAGGTCATGGCTAGGTTATGAACACCAATATATATATATATATATATATATATATATATATATATATATATATATATATATATATATATATATATATCCACATATATAAAATTCAAGAAGCAAAATGGTTTCCTTTTTACAACCTACTTTTCGGTCAAGAATGAAAAAACCGAAAAAGTGGGTTTCTGTCCAAACAAACAAATCATCCAAATGACATAATTTTTCAAGATACTTTTATGCATGTATTAAAATAATCTTGAAAAACAAAAGGATAACCATATATAAAATTTCGGCCATAAGGTTTTAACCAAACCCGAAACCCGAAAATTTCATATCCTATGAAGCATGCACTCATATAAGCGGCTCTGATGCCACTGTTGGGTTTTTCACATGTTTATCAAAGTCATTTTATCCGTATAAAATAAAAAAACGCTGCGGAAATAATTATTTAAAACATGTTACTTTCAATATATAAAACCCGTTTTATATGAAAAACCCAATACCCGGATCCATATACGAACATGCATGCTTTCAAAATTAAAACACAACCATAGAGTGTTTAGAATACTACCTTCCAAGGAGTAAAGGATATGAAGATGATGATGCTTCTTGAACGATTGTCTTCAAGTGTAGAGGACCTCAAGCTTGTATACCCCAAGCCTTCCAACAAACACCTTATGTTTAGCTAGGATTTCTACACTTATGAACTCACTAAAATTCCATCTTGATCAACCACCATGGCCGAAAATACAAGAGGAGTTTATGGAGTTCTTGCACTTGATTTATCAACTTGAAAAACCCTCTTGTATAACCATCTCATGGCCGATTTCTCTAGAGCTCTTTTACTTGATTTTGAAATTTTAAAAGAACTTCTCTAATGGCACATACTTGGCCGATTTTTTAGAGAGCAAAAGGAAGGATTCTCAAGTTCATCTTCTTATTAATTTTGTCATACAAAATTAAATAAAAATAAGTGAGAGAGATTGCCTCCCCATTTGACCAATGCATGAACATCTAACTATGCAAAAATGCATGTATTCCAATTGGACCATTCTCTTGCCCAACCAAGTTGCCACTAACACATGCAAATGCATGGTTTGTGATTGGCCAAAACTTTTAGGGAAGAACACCAGGGGGGCGGCCCACCCTTTATTTTATAAAAAAAAATTTCTTTTATAAAAATAATTTAAGTTATAAGACTTATACTATTTTTATTATGTTATTTAACCCATTAAATAACAAAATAAATTATTCTCTCAAAATAAATTATCCATATAATTTATTAGTTTCTCAAGTGTAATTATTTAGAAAACCAATTTCTAAATATTGTAAGTGTTAATATTTATTTGTTTGATCATATCATAAATAAATATTTAAGTGTTTGTCTAGCTTGTATTTGGGTATGACTCGACTTGGATCATAACGTACTAGCCACATCAATTTAATATGTGTCTTGGGCATACAGAGTCCAACAAGTTGCAGGTCACATTACATCTTCCATAATGTTTCTTTTTGCAATTCCTGCAGAACGGTGAAGTTGAAGATTGCCCTGTTCCTCTTATCCTGAAACTGCTGTTATTACCCGTACGAAATCCTTGGGTAATTTTCTGAGCCAGTTCCTTTTTCCTGTTTTCATCTCTTGTGCGGACCAGTTCGTCAGTTAGGGTGTTAGCTAATTCCACAGCATTGTCAATAGTACGAGGTCTCGCAGCTTTAACGATATTACGGATTTCGTTAATCAGTCCCCAAATATAGCGAGAAATGAGTACCGGTTCTGGCGAAGCCAGTGTTGGTACCACTCTAGCATATTCAAAGAATGTCGAAGTATACCCACGACAATCTACACCCATCATTCGATGGTTTAAGAACTTATTCGCCATTTGATCTTTTTCATATTCGGGACAGAATTTTCTTTCTACAAGACTCTTAAATTCTTCCCAGTTCATGGAATAGGCCATACTTCTTCCTTTGGCTTGAAGTACTGTATTCCACCATTTTAGCGCCCCTTCTTTGAAAAGATTTGACGCGTACATGACCTTATCATCCTTGGCACATTTACTTATTGTAATCACTACCTCGGTTTTCTCTAACCAACGCAGTGCCGCAGTTGCTCCTTCGTTGCCTGCAAATTCAGAGGGTTTACAAGCAAGAAATTCTTTGTAAGTGCAACCAGGCGTTGCAGCTTTCATTTTCTTAGGGAGCGGAGCTTGCCGTGAATCATTATCGTGATTAGTATGATTACTGCCTCCATTTACACTATTACTGAAGTTATCTTCAGAAATATGTTTGCTAGGAATGATTTGTTGAGGTTCAACAGGTTTCTGGGCAGCAGCAAGTATTGCTGGAATAGCATTGGCTATTCCTTGAGCAACTATATTTTCTATATCCTGCCTAGTCATAAATTGATCCTCTGGATGTTGCTCAGATTGATTAACCTCATTAACTGGTTCATTATTAGCGTTTTCCATCTGATAATTAATATATATAATTTATTAGTATCGAATAAATAACAATTATACACAAAACAATCATACAAATTTCACAATACACATATAGTCAAAACTATCGATTTCTCGATTCCCATTTTTATATTTTATAATATGCGTCAATACATACCATTATCTTACCAAGTTTTATTTTAAGTTATTTCACAAGATTATATTTTAGTATTTATTATACAACCATAGTTTCACAACCCACTATCCTTCGTCAGTTGGTATTTTAGTAACTACGTTCCCTCTCGTCGTATTTCCAGGAGATCTGTTCTCCTACTTCCCTGATCCTATTTCCTGCATCCACCAGTTCCTCACCAAAGTGGCAGAGTTCAGCTAAATTTTCATTGCTCATTGGTGGGTTTGGTATAGGTTCCGGGTCGAACTGAGGGAGAAAGGAATAAGGACTGTTGAGAAGGTTTTGGAACTGCCAATCATTTGTCCACCATTCATCCATTCCTAGAGGTTGGGTGTGGATTATAGGTTCTGGAATTGCTGGTTCCAAGTTTATTGGAAGTTGATTTTCAGCAGGATAAGGGTAGAGGTTATCATTAATAGGCCTGACTACATCACAGCTCTCTAATGCACAATCCAATTCCTCCTGAAATGGTAACTCTTCAATTTGTCTAGAGCTTTCTCCAATTTCCATCTTGGTTTGTCTAGAACCTTCCCCAAACTCCATTTCCATCTGCCTAGAATATTCCCCAAACTGTATTTCCATCTGCCTAGAATCTTCCCTAACTTCAATCCCCTTCCCTTTATCTAAGGGATTTTCTATTTTGGGAATCTTCCTAGTGGCGGGTTTCCTTCTGCGCACACGCCTCCATCCCATGAATCTTCTCCTTTTCTTAGGCTTGGGTTTCTCTGGAGGTGGAGCGTTGAATTCGATAGGTTCTTCTATATCGGGTATGTACCTATTAAAATCTCTCGAAACCTCTATCTTCACCGGATAGAGATTTAAATTCTGAAGGGCTTCAGACAAGTCATTCATGCTGTTTAGCATATATGCAAAATACACAAAAAATTTGCTAAGTTAAAATTTTATAACAAAATTTCATAAATAACCTTTAAATATTATTTCATACCGTGTGACTAATTTAACACAAAGACAACTAAAAATTAACACACACCAGGGTTTACTGTAACTTATTTATTTTACTGAATAATATTTCTGGCTTGTAGGTAATAAGGTTGCTAAAACTTGAGTCAGAGTATTTAAAGATTTGCATTAACTGCTACAGTGGCTAGCATATAGAGATCTGCCCATTTTTTATCTAACTTGTCTTCCCATGGTGGGTTATTGCCTAGTTCTTGGGTTTTCTGATTAACTCTCTTTTCTTTTGGTTGTAATTTCTTTAATTTCTCCTGACTTTTCCTAATAATCAAACTCCTTTTATTAGGAGAAAGTGGTTCCTCATATTGTGCCTTTCGGACAAATATTCCTTCTTCGGGATTTGCATAATGTTTTGAGGAATTTGTTTGGGATGAACTTACTTTCTCGTTTGATGACCTATCTAATTTAAGATAGATGTTTGAAAGCTTTTGCTTACCCATACTGTACACAAAAATTCAAATAATAAAACATATAATCACAAAATAGCAATTAGTAAAAATTAAGTATTTTCTAATTACTTAATTGGCTTAAATCAGTGGCTCTGACACGGCCCCCGAACTGGTTCGACCCGTTTCAGGAGCCGCGGGACAGAAAATCCCGTGGTATTTATTTAACAGCGAAAGATTTCTTCAGGATCTTTTTAAAACCATAATTTCCCGATTATTTTATTTCACAATTCGGGACAAAACCCCGGAAATTTACAATCATATGATTTCACGGAGAAATCTTTATTTTACAAAACATGTTTCTTTATTTTATTTTGAGCCACATCCTTAAGCTTGTAGTGCTTCACGGCACTTTTCCTGGATCACAACAGATCACCTGAAACATGTTTGAAAAAGGTTTTTGTCAGCGGGAAATACTGGTGAATCAATCTTTTTACTAAAACGACACGTTTGTTATAATTTACAGTATTAAGAGCGATTACAATGTTTCCATATATCAACCAACTACCCACAGTATTTGTCACTCGAACATCCATCGGTAACCGCAGAGTCCAATGGTGTCTGTGACTATGGTCATATCACCCCTTGGCTAACCCGTTGTCCAATGGTGAAGTTTATCAAGTAATGTATACAAAACCCCACATACTAGCTGTAATTTGGTGATTACAAAGAGTTAATCCCCGTAATTATAACCTTGAAAATAAATAGAGTTTTGTAAAGTAATTTGATAAAAAGAGAATGACTCACATTGCAGATTTATATGAGCAGAGCTTAGCCTACTGATTAGCCTTTTTACCTAAATTTAATAACATGCACACAACTCGGTTAGTAACTTAATACTGCATTTACGATAACTCACGAGATTAAACCTTCACAACGAATGACAAAGTGCGATACTTAAACATCCATTGAATTAACAACGAATGACAAAGCATAAACCCTAATGTGGGCAGCACTTAAACATCCATTGGATAGTTTAATCGATCGGACATTGAATCGTAGCAGCGATCGAGTTATTACCCTGTTTTGCGGCAGCACTTCGTGAATTGTGTGTGTTTTTGTAGTAATCAGGCAATATCTCAACGTACGTATTGAATTTCTACGTCAAATCAACACAGAATATCAAGTCCCAAACACCACTATTTATACTGAAATTTTGTCCCTCTCGCGTGGCGCGAGGGGTACCCTATTACCATAGGGTAGCCTCATGTCCCAGTAGCTTAGGTGAGTTGGTCTTGCGTGAAATTTCAATTTCGACAACAAACTGTATGGATATTACCAACTAGGGTTTACCCCCCCTGAGTTTTAGGGGCCCTGATCCTGATTCCGATTGTTCTGAAAATTTTAGGGTTTATGCAGAATCACTTGGGTTTCTTAATTAGGGTTTCTTATTGGACAATTAATAATAATAAATAGGACTTTTGATGAGAGTTGTTACAGTAAATATAATTATTTATATTTATTTCGAACGTGCAAAACTCAGAAACTTTCACAACATAACTATAGTTAGTTATATTTCGTTCAAACGTCAGTATTCGTATAATTTTTATAAAATAAATATAATTGTTTATATTTATTTCAATTAATGAGGATTCGAATATTCTTATAAAATGAATAGATTTGGTTATATTCATTTCAAACGTCGGGTTTTCGAATATATATAAATGTATATATATTTATTTTCTTCCATCCTACGAAAACTACAACGGTATATTACCGAATCACTTTCGACATTTTGCATACAAACCATTTCATCTACGCCTTCTGTCGCAACGACTATCACGACTTCGCGTATATATATTTGATTAATTCTTATAACACTCGAAAACTAAGTCGATCTCGAGACTTAGTTTTATCCCGATTATAAATGAGATCAAATAAGCATATATTGGTTACTCTAAGTCAACACAATAACCCCTTCATAGAATCGTTGAGTTAACGATTCGGTAGAGCTCGAACACGTAGTTTAGCTACGCCGATTTATTTAGAAAACTCATAAGTATTCCTTCGTAGGAATGTCGTAGTTGCACGCTAGCTAAATTCGCGTTCTTGGAACGACACTACAGAATCACGCTAAGCTAGCTTTCCACAGGAATATCAAGGTGAGTTCATAACCCCACCTTTTCACGGTTTTTACGTCTTTATAAATGTTTTCGGGGTGGAAAGACATGTAAGTTTTGCAAAAATAAACAATTTATCGATAAACGAAAACTCATATTTCTAAACCATGTTACGAATGGACTACAAAGAACTCAAATGGTTTACGAACGATTTATACTAAACATACCAGTTTTACAAAACAAATGCGTACTTTCGAAACGTGCATGATTTTCATGAGTAGGGACGGGATCGTCCTAGTTATAACAACGGGACTGCGTTGGTCTGCGTTTGAAGAACAGGACACCCAGTGAGTTCATGTTCCCCTTTTCTTTTAAATGTTTTCGGTTTTATAACTCTCGGGGGAAATACATGTTACTTTGGTATGGTTAAGCTACGGAATGAATTAGTAGATGCGAATAGGCTGATACTTAAAGCACCATTAATCTTGTTTAAGACCAAGGAACAAAGGGGGTAGATCTATCGGGTACAGGGCGAGCCACACTCATGGGTCCTTGTGTGGCCACATGGAGTTTCCTTTGTTACCCTCGTCGGGTGGACCGGTACTAAATCGCTTACGGGTTGGTGGCTTCCTATGTCAGCACACATATTAATGTCCTAGCTACCCATTAATGACCAACATGTTCATTGACGCTTT
>JARYGA010032810.1:0-48255 GCA_030545235.1 Helianthus tuberosus | reverse complement strand
ACTTGATTAGGGCATCCTCAGTTCTCTTTTCCCGCCCAACAGTGCCATCCCCTTTTCCTTATATAACCTCTCTTCTCACTTCTAATCTTTCTTTACAAACGCCTAGGGTTCTTTCTCTCTCTATATTCAGGCGATTCAAATTCAAATTTCACAAACCTTAATCTTCTTCCAGACGCCACCATAAAATCATCTTTTGTTCATCGATTACTTCATCAAAAGGTTTGTTCTTCTTTTTTTTAGTTGAAATAGTTTCATGATTTCCTGTTATTTATACTAATCCTTTGTGTTTTGTGTCTTTTCATGTAACCATTGTTAGGGTTTCATTCGAGAGTTAGATCAAGAGATGTGTCGCCGGCTAATGGTTCTCCATAATCATGGTATGTGTTTTTGTTTTTGATTTTTACTTAAGTTTTGTTATCTGAGTTGTTACTAAATGATTATTTTCAATGATTTGTTGCAGATGATAATGATGATGATTGTTCTACTGTCCTTTCCAGTATCATTGTTCCAACATCATTTAAAATATGTGTTTTTTGCTACTCCGATTTCCAAATTTTGAGTTTTTAATTATCAAGTGATATACTCTAATTGTCGCTTTATATTTCAGTCTAATCACATTTGTTTGAAATTCATACAATATGTTGCGGGTTATTATAGGTTTGTAATCAAAGAAGTTTAAAGTTTAATTAAACACAAAGAAAGATTATTAAATTTACAGTTAAAATAATTTTTTCTTATGAGTAAATGATGATTATAATTGACTTGTGCAGCAGATGATGATGACTTGTCCAAGAAAGGATCTGCTACTGTTGTAATATACTAGATCAATGGTCTTTCCTGCCTTTTTTGTATTAAAAGAAGCATAAAGTTTGGTTTAAACCACAGTTCTTTATAAACAAAGTTAAGGATTAAGTATATGAGGACAGGGCTCTTCTTCACCAGCTGAAGAAGTGTTTTCATGTACTTCATCTTGGTGTGTTCACTAGAGATCAGCTTTCTATAAATCCTGATGTTAATGCATTGAGTCCTTCCATGGAGTTCATGTCGATTGTTGGAGATATACAATGATTGACTTTATGTACCTAGAGTTTGATTAACCAAAGGAAAACGACTGTTTAGTATCAGCAGTGGTTCGGCATCTACAACGGATTTAAATTTAGTATTTAATTATCAGTGGTTCTTATGTAACTTTAGTATTTAATTATCAGTGTTTCTTATGAGGTGTTTATATGTAACAGTATTTATCACAACTCGTTATTTGTTTGATCTGTATTATAAATACAATAGTTGTTTGATTTTTATACTATTAAATAAAAATGTAGTACACTTGGATGTTAAATAAGTTCCTCATTATGATTATTTGGATATAATGTTTTTGAAATTCGTCTTTTTTTTACAAAGAGATGTGTATGGGCAAACCTCTATTTATCGTCAAACATTTGTTTAACAGGAAATATGTTTTTGTATTCAAACATCTGTTTAAGGTCAAATATCTGTTTATCTCCAAACAACTGATATTAAATGTTAAAGTCTGTTGGAACCACTGTTTTGGTTCAAACATCTGATTGTTAAAGTCTGTTGGAACCACTGTTTTGGTTCAAACATCTGATTGTTAAAGTCTGTTGGAACCACTGTTTTGGTTCAAACTTCTGATTGTTAAATGTTATCCACTGCTGAGAGACAACCTCCGTTTCTTTATGCTGAGAGACAACCTCCGTTTCCACTGATCGGAAAAAATAGCCACTGGTCACTTTTACATTTTTTACATCCACTGATATGGACCATCAGCGGTTTCCCTAAAAAATAGTAACTGCTCACATTTTTATTATTGATGTTGTTAATTAGTAATAGATTGAAATTATTAAATGAAAACTAGAATTGCAATCAAATTACCATTTTACCTGATCTTTACATTCCAATGACATAAGAGTTCCACCAAAATTATTTTCATGATAAAATTTAAAGTTAAATTAAAAAATAAAAAATAATCTTGATGACTATTTGTTCCAAATCAAATCAGTAATTAATGCTGATTTCTTGAGCTTTAGACATTTGATTAAGCAAATTTTGAATTTCAAATTGACGGTTATTATATCTTCATTAAAGTTTAAATAAATTTTAAAAAAGTCATGATGACATTTGTTTTCAAATCAAGTCAGTAGTTATTGATAATATCAGTAATTTTGAAATTCAAAATATTCAAAATGGTAATTTAAAATTTTCGTTCTCTCTTTTTTTTTTCCTACTTTGCATATCATTTCTAATATTTAATTACTTTAATAAAGCAGCATATAAGAATATACACTACTTACGTTTGAAATTAAATCTGAAATTTATGACGTACAACAACAGTGGATAACTACAACAGTGGTTCAGCATCAACTTTAGTTTTTCTATTGTTTATTTGTTTATGTTAGCAATGTTTATATGTTACAGTGTTTTCCGCATCAATGTTGTAAAGACTGATAGGTTGTTAGATGTCATCACCTCCGTGTTTTATATGTGACCATTTTTATGGCATCAGTGTTTATATTTAATTTATATTTAACAGTGTTTAGGACTGTTGTTTATACGTAACTCTATTTATCACATCAATTCAGTGGTTTGATCTGTACTATTAATTGAACAGTTGTTTCATCTTTATACTAATAAAATTCATATACACTTTGATTAATAGTAAGCTCCTCATCTTGATTGTTTGGGTATAGTATTACAATCAAATTATCAAATGAAAACTAGAATTGCAATCAACTTACCATTGTACCTAATCTTTACATTCCAATTACCTACAAGAGTTCCACCAACATTATTTTCATGATAAAATTTAAATTTAAAATAAAAAATAAAAAAAATTCTTGATGACTATTTGTTTCAAATCAAATCAGTAATTAATGTTGATTTCTTGAGCTTTGGACATTTGATTAAGCAAATTTTGAATTTCAAATTGACGGTTATTATATCTTGATTAAAGTTAAAATAGAATTTAAAAAACTCATTATGGCATTTGCTTTCAAATCAAGTCAGTAGTTACTGTTACTGATAATGTCAGTAATTTTGAAATTTAAAATTTGCAAAATGGTAATTTAAAATTTTGGTTCTCTCTCTCTTTTTTTTCTACTTTGCATGTCCTTTCTAATATTTAATTACTTTGCATACCTTTGAAATTAAATCTGAAATTTATGACGTCCAACAACAGTGTCAAACTATAATAGTGGTTGAGCATCAACGTTTGTTTATTTGTTTATGTTAACAGTGTTTATATGCTACAAGAGTTCCGCATCAATTTTTTATAGACTGTTAGGTTGTTAGATGTCATCACCTCAGTATTTTATATGTAACCATTTTTATTAGTATCAGCGTTTATATGTAACAGTGTTTCGGAACAGTTGTTTTTACTATGTAACAGTGTTTCGGAACAGTCCTCACTTCAGTGGTTTGATCTGTACTATTAATTGAACAGTTGTTTCATGTTTATACTAATAACATTCCTATACATTTTGATGTAATAGTATTTATCACATCATTTCAAATTGATGGTTATTATTTCTTAATTAAATTTAAAATAAAATATAGAAAAGTCATTATGACAATTGCTTTGAAATCAAGTCAGTAATTTTAAAATGATAAATATATAAAATGGTAATTTAAAATTGACGTTCTTTCTCTCTTTTTTTTTTCTATTTTGCATATCATTTCTAATATTTTATTAGCATCATATAGGGATATACACTCCCTACCTTTGAAATTACATTTGCCACTGCATTCAGTTAAAATTTTTATTGGATAATCGGTAACCTTGAATTCCAACCTTGATATTTTTTTTAAGAACATCCATGCTTATTGTATTATTAGCATATTACGTTTAGCAATACTTATTATTTACAAGATTCTTTTTTTTATGTACAGTCTTCAAATGGAGGTTGCAAAGGTTACCATGCTTAATGATCTTAATACATTCTCAAACAACTATTCGATTAGAGTTAAGATTGTTAGCATTTCGAAGAAGATGATGAATGATAACAAAAATGAAATATATCGTCTTGATATGATCTTCATGGATGAGATGGTACCGTATATAGTTGTCTTATCATTTTTTTGGACATATGAATATCCAAATTAGTATAACACCTTTTTTATTTAATCGGATGTTTCATATTCTTAGGGAACTATGATACAAGCCAGCTGTTTGCATAAAATGCTTGGAAAATTCAAAGACTTCCTTCAGTTGGATGAATGTCTTCTTATCACCAAACCTTCTCTTGCTACTAATAAGTCCTCTGCTAAGTATACCAAGAGAAATGACAAAATATCACTTTATTTCTATACTTCTGTTGAGAAATGCTTTGACTGGTCTGGACCGAAATACCGTTTTAATTTCGTTAACCTCAAGGATGTTGTTAAAAATAAAATTGAAGTAAATACAGTTATTGGTATGTAAATCACTACATGATATATATCTATTGTTTTGTCTTATTGTTTTTTTTTATTGTTATCACTTCTTAATGCTGTTTTCTTTTAACAATATATTTTTGTTTATAGATTGGATTGGTTATGTGGATGTATGTTTCAATCTAGAGGATACGTCAAAGAAGGATGGGAGCAAGGGCAAGAGACTTAATCTTAGACTTGAAGATCTTGAGTGCGTTCTTTTTATTAAGTTGTTGCATTTTGACGTTTAAACCATTATAAGGTTGCTTGATGTTATTATTATTTATGTTAATATTTTTAGAGGCCAAAAGTGTCCGGTTACTTTGTGGGATGGTTTTGCTATTGACATGTTTGCTTACATGAATGATAAGAAAAGAGAGAAATATGTTGTTATCCTTTGTCATTTTGGTATGGTCAACCTTTACAAAGGTACAATTTAAACTTAATTAGTTTAACTTTTTTTTATCTTTATTAATTTAAACGTTGTATTTATTTATACATTTTAAATTTGACAGTATTTATATTGATCTACATTTGTTTTTATTTTTAAATTCAGGCAAGCGTGGAGTTGCAAATGGGTTTGAGCTGAGCAGACTTTTTATTGACACTGACATTGAAGAGATTTAATCTTTTAGGAAGAGGTATAGTTAGTAATATGCATATAAACATTGAATATTATTATTTTGTACTTACATTTAATTTTTACGTTTTAATTTGATCGCATGAATCTGTTTAGGTATGTAGAGAAAATTTCAACTTCATCTTCATCAAATGAGCATGTTGGTTCAAATGTTATCTCAAGTGTTGAAGATGAGTTTCTTAGTAACCCTGATTTCATGCTTATTGGTTTCCTTGGAACGATGTCAACGGTGTGTATTTTCTTATAAGTACTCTACATGCTGAGTTTTTTTATACTCTTTTCTAAATGTTATTATTTTTGTTTGATATTGATAGACAAAGAAGGTTTTGATTCTTGCCACAATCACAGCTATATGCACTGATAAACTTTGGTATTACAATGGTTGTAACCACTGTAAGTCAGGTGTGGAGGAAAGATTTGTAACGAAAGAAAATACGGATGGTTCATTTGATGTTGATTATGCAAAATCGTTGGTTTGTACAAATGATAAATGTGGTTCTATTCCGCGGTTTGAGATTACAGTTTTTTATTTCCTTATACTAAATACTAATATGAACGGTTCATATTAGTAATACTAATGTTTTCATTTGTTTTTAACTTTGATAGGTTCAAGATACCTATTAGGGTGCAAGACTCTTCCGGTACTGTGTCTTTGACACTCTTTGATTTCGAAGCTTACAAGATTCTTAACAAATCTGCAAAAGAGTTACTTACAATCCAAGATCAGGTAACAAATACATGCATTCAGTTGTTTGGCCATGTAGTTAATATAACTTAAAATTAATTTTTATAAAATTCTATGTTCTCAATTATGGAATCATTCTGCTTATTGTAATTTATATTAATTTTGATAAAATCATAGGTTGTTAATTCTGGAGACATACCGAACCCATATCCTGAGATCTTTGACACATTGATTGGAAAGAGGTATGCTTTCATCATAAGTGTTAAAGACTATAACATTGAGCATCAGGTTGAAAACTATGGTATTTCAATGGCCACTAACGATGATGAGATCCTTGCTGCGCTTTCCGCCAAATTCACTCTTAACCAGGTTTAAATCTTCATTATGTGAATCTTTTAATTTTATAGTTATATCTTTTTGAAATAGATTTATACCATTGTGTGTATTTTATGTTATTGTGTATTATGTACTTAAAGCATGAGCAGTCCGAATCGTTGGATGTTCCAGATTCCTGCAGTTTGTCTACTCCTGTTGACCTTATGAAGGTAATATGAGAATTTGTTTATTTGTACTAAATTTTTTGAAACGTTAGTACTTATTGTCTTTTTATATCAGGATGAGATGTCATGCTGTGGTGACAATGTTACCCCTTTATCCCAACCACTGGTAGGCACTAAGAATCCCTCTTCAGATGAAACAAAACGTAAAATTCTTGAAGTGTTCGATGTGGATGATGCATTAGGTTGCTCCTCGACAAAGCGCCGCATCGGTGATGAACTGTGTCAGGATGAAGATGCTGGTGTTTCGACGCTTTTGATTCCAAAGATTGAAAAATAGTTTTTTCAGTATTTTCAGATACATTTACGTGTTGATTTCATATGCTGTTGCCATGTTGAACTTATGGTTTTGTTTTGTTGCTTTTGGGTGTTTGGTGGGTTATGTTTTGGACTCATTGTGTGGTTTTGAATTCCTGAAAACTTATCTGCTTATTATACTGTTATGTTCTAATATTATAATGACTATGATCTTTCTTTGCATATTATTATCTATATTGTTAAATAAATATTGAGATGTCAAAGAATTCACGTTCATCTTCTACGGCAGCTAATTCATCTCAACGAAATTTACATAGTAAGTGAAATTATAACTTCTTAACTCATGTATCAGTTGTTAAGTAGCATCACTTAATCCTTAATCACGATTCTCTATCCGCTGACTACTACATCAGCAGTTGTTAACCATTAGTAGTTCACTATCAGTTGTTAAGTACCCTTAGTGTTTTAATCACTAGCAGTGCTTACAAGTTTTTCATCAGCTGTTTCACTTAACAGTAGTTTCACATAACAGTAGTTTCGCTTAACCGTAGTTTCACTTAACAGTATTTTGCTTTATTCATTTTAAATTCATGTTAAATTCATTATTACAATTAAAGCCAACATAAATGCACACTTGCATTATGTTAAACATACATAACGGACACAAAACGTCATACCTAGAAACATAGAAGGATATCCAACTTGGTAGACTTGACAGAACTTACAGACTTGAAAACAAAAGATTGTAACATACAACGAGTTTTCAAATTTCTTTATAATGAAAACTCAAGGAGTGAATGGTGCACTTCGGAATGTAGCTGATAACCCCCTTTTTGGTGTAGCTCTTCGATTTTCCTTGAAATTCCCAAGCTTGGTATTTTCATATCTGCCACTGGGGTTATATTCATTCATATGCACCAAACAGCTTATGTTTTAGCAATTGATCGTTCTGATCAATCACTTCCTTATGTGCATCGCACTAACTTCTAGGAGGTTGTCAAGTATTCTCGCCAATGTTTTCGTAGTTGGTGTTTTGCGTATCTTTACATCCGCAGCCATTCTGTACAATAAAAATATCCATAGTAAGACGGCTGATACAGTACTTTCATAATGCATATAAGTATACATATATGATGAACCCAAGATGAGGAACCCAAAACACAGTTGATCTGAAATGAAGAAAACACATTCAAATGACCAATACGATGAACCCAAAACATATAGTCTTTAACCAACTTTATATGAGAAACAAAACAACAACCATACCCAAATTTCAACATGAACAACAGAGACTTAAGAAACTCAGATTTCAACATTAACAGCAGATACTTAAGAAACCTGTCCCTGTTTTAATCGATTGTATATTTTAAACATTTCAAACAAACTATAACACAAAAACAATCTTAGATTAACACCAAAAACCAAAAAACCAGTATTAATAAACAGATAAAACCAAAAACATCACAAACAAACCTTTATAATAACCAAAACCCAAACCTATGTTTTGATACCCAAGCCAAAAACCCACAATAATCAAACAATATTTCCCACAATAATCAAACAATATTTTCACACAAAAGCTGTTACTTTCATACAGTGGTGAAAATGAGATATCATCAAACATCAACTTACATAGGGTTACACAAGCATCTAACAAGAACAGAGGGTAAACCATAGTGTCGATCATGTTTTAGGTATGTGATTTTACCTTGGATTGTTATAACAACAAATGGTTGGCGAGGAGATTCAATGAAGATGATGATTGGTGTTCGGAGTAGAGATTTTCAGATATTTTTGAGAAGTGTGATCGGTCTTTAGGGTAATTAAAGGATATTTCACAATTGTCAAACAGTCAACATAGGGAAGTGTGAGGGAGGGACTCAAACTGTTATGAATTTATAAGATCAAGGGCTCAAAAAAACAAAAAATGAATTTAGGGGCTCAAGTTGATGTTTCACACATATCACAGGGACGCAAATTGCATATTTCTCTAAACATAAATATTACCTTTTTTCAACATATTTTATAAGTTTTGGGGTGATATCAGCAGATGTTAACCACTGCTCTTCCTTAACACTTAATCCTTAATCCCTGCTTCTGTATCTACTGTTTACTGCAGCAGCAGTTGTTAAAAATCTGTAGTTCACTATTATTGGTTAAGTACCATCAGTGTTTTAATCACTAGCAGTGCTTAAAAGTTTTCCATCAGCTGTTTGACTTAACTGTAGTTTGCGTTATTAATTCTAAATTCATGGCTTCAAATTACTTTTCTTGGTAAACGAGTTATAGAAGCTCAAGTTATATCTGGTAGGAACATTGGCACGAGAGTTTTTATTCTATGGATTAATATGATCCCGTTTGAAAAAAAATACCTTTTCAATTTCAACAAAGACAATTTCCTTTATCAGTTTGTTTTGCTATGACAATTAACAAGTGTCAAGGACAAACGTTATCAAAGGTTGGTCTTTATTTGAAAGATCCTGTCTTCACTCATGGTCAGTTGTATGTTGCATTATCAAAGGTCAAGACCAGAGAAGGTGTTAAAATACTAATATTCGACGCTGTTGGAAAACCAACAAATAAGTAATGTTGTTTACAAAGAAGTTTTTACTAGGTTGTAATCATTGTGAGCAATGTTAAAACCCTGTTTGACCGAAGTCAAGCTACTTATGTTAAAAGCTAATTATAATAGATAAAACACTGTTTGAGGAATGTTAAAACGCTGTTTGACCAAAGTCTGTTTGACCAAAGTCAAACTACTTTTGTTAAAAGCACAACCGTCAGTATTTCTTCATCATCATTACACATCAAACATCAATCATCTCTTCTTTCAAAAATCACTTCTCCCCAGTCATTTTCTAGGGTTTCAATTTTCTTTTCCTCCATCTTCTACACTTCAATCACCTGAGGTTTTATTATTTTTTCTTTAGCAACTGGTATGTACATTCCTATTGATGAACTTTATATTGTTTAATCTATGTTAATTTAAATCCTATCTTGCTACTAATACGATTTTAAATGTTTATTGCTATACATTCAAGAAGGGTTTACTTATGTGTTTGAATTATCTGTTGAGAACATGTTAAAATAATTATTATTTGCAGAAAATTTTTAACTCATACTCTGTTTCTATTAGAAAACTCATCATGACAATTGCTTTCAAATCAGATCAGCAAACTACTGCCCATAGCCAAGAAAGTATAACTTAGCAGATATTTCCTTTGGCAAACATATACCATAGCAGTGGTTTTGAAATTGCCGGTAATTTCAAATTCAAAATGCCTTGGGATATATACTTTGCAATTAATGCACTTTAAGCAATCACTTCTGTCTTATGCTAAAGGCGTCTTATAGGTAAATGAATAGGTTAATTGTAATTATAATAACGTGTTTAATTTTATATTTTTCCTGTGTAAATGCATTAAAACCCTAATAAGTGTCGCATGATATTCTTTCGTCTGACGATGTATTTAGTCATAGCCTTCTTCATTGGGTATATAAAATAGATTTGGCAGAGGTTTTGATCATTACCATTTTCATCTATCTACTCAATCATCTTCAAAAATTTTGTTGACGAGATTTTCACAAGGCTCTTTGCAGGATGGAAAAATTTGGGTTTCAAGTGATTGTTGACGAGATTTTCACAAGGCTTTCTGCAGAAGATATTTGCCGTTTCAAGTGTCTTTCCAAGAATTTTTATAGGGAATTGTCAAGTGATGCATTTCAGATGATGCATGCTCTCCGAAGTGGAGATTCAGTACAAAAGAAACTATTATCCTTTAAAGACACGTCAATTGTCATTGACAACGTAGTTGGTGGTAAGTTGGATGTTGTTAGTAGTAAAACCTTAAGTTTTCCTAACAATGTCCACTCTAGCTTCTTACGTATTCTATCTTCATTTAATGGGTTGTTGTTAGTTTCCAATGAAGGGATTTGCTGTCAGTTGATTCTTTGGAATCCAACTATCAGGCAGTATAAGGTTTTGTGTGATGACTACTTTAATTATAATCATCATCGAAACTCTGATACCGGTGGAATTTATTTTGATCAGTTCAATGATCTCAAATTGCTGAACATTAGATGTTACCGTAATGTAACTGCTGCTCGTGTTTACTCACGACGTCGTGAGTCATGGACAACAATAAATTTCAGTATCGTAAACAATTATAGTTCAAGTCGTTATTCATGGTCTACAGGAGTTTATGCTGATAAAACCATATATTTTATGGTTTCAAATTATTGGTATCCACTAGGTGAGAGGAACATCGTTTGTTTTGATGTTGTTAGTGAGACTTTCAGAATGCTTCACTTTCCTGAGAGTATTGTAGTCAATCCTTGCCAAGGGCATTTTTTGACCATTGCAAAGAGGTTGCATTTGATTGTTATTGGAAAGTCTGCTGAGCTAACTGCTGATTTGCTCAGATATGAAGAAGAAGGCTGGAAGAAGATGTTTGTTTTCAATAATCCTCGTGTAATTGGTCACGTATATGCACGCCGAAGTACTAATATAATTGAAGACAACAAGTGGTTGATAACAAGCATCTGGGGGGATATGATTGAAGTTGATCTCACCAACGAACTTCTGAAATACCTCCAACATGTTGACAACTACAATGGTTCGAAAGGAGCTTTACTTATCGAAACTACTGTTTCACCAATAGATTAGGAATTAGGATCCTGTATTTTATTGAATGCTATTATCTGTTTTGACAATTGTATCTTTTATATAATTAGTTGTGTTAAAATTATTAATAATGTTTGTTATTAAAATTAAGTAAATGAATATCGATGTTTGAGAGTGTAAATTCTTGTAATATTGGCAAAGGTCGGTTTAAATGATCAAAGCTTTGTTATTGAGAACAGGTGTTTCAAAATTAAACAGTGGTTGATACATCTGTTGAATTGGGTCAACAGATGGATGAACTTTGTATGCTGTTTAACACTTGTACTTTTTATAAATATTTAGGTTTGAGAGTGTAAAAGCTTGTAATATTGGCAAATGTATGTTTAAATGATCAAAGCTCTGTTATTGGGAACAGATGTTTGAAAATAAAACAGTGGTTGATAAATCTGTTGACTTTGGTCAACAGATTGATGTCCACAGATGTTTGGAACTACTGTTCAGAAAACTGTGGTCGAAACCGCTGTTTGGTTAAAATGGTGGTTTAAAACCACTGTTGGGTTAAAACTGTTTGGTCTTTTAAGGCTTAAACTGTTTTGCCTTAAACAGATGTTTGGCCTTTTGTATCAGATGTTTCGACTTAAACAGTTGTTTGATATTAAACACATGTTTGACCTTAAACAGATGTTTTGCCTTAAACAGATGTTCTTATTCTATATCAGATGTTTGACCTTAAACAGATGTTTGGCCATAAACAGATGTTTGGCCTTAAACCAAACATCTGTTTAAGCTCAACATCTGTTTGACTATTTGTCAATATCTTATTGACTTTTGGTTAACATCTGTTTCAAATTTGGTCAACATCTTATTTTGTAAAAGAGGTACAAAAACAAAGATTTTTTTGAAAATCCCAAATCACCCTATCATGTAAGTGCATTGATGTAAAAGTGGAAATTATATTATTCATATGGTCCTGTTGTGGTTTTGTTTGTCCTCTAATATGAGTTCATGATCTAATCCGGTGATTTGAAGTCATTGTTGTTGAATTGAATGAGATGGTTGATGTAATGTGGTCGTATTACAAACAAATAGTAATTAATTAATCTAAATAACTTTCCCGAGCCCGGGAAGCAATCCCGGGTAAAAACCTAGTTAAATATATATACACGACACAATTGAACTTATTTCACATTCTAAAAACCAACATAATTTATTACAAAACACGTGTATTTTAACCCGACATCAGAACGTGCACGTCTCTTCCACAAAAGGTGCAGTGCCCCGTTTTATTATTTAGCGTAGCCTTGTTTGTCTTTTGCCAAGTCTTTCTACAGTTTTGATTGTCATGGTTGACACGTTGGGATGGTTGGAAGGTCGCAGCGTCAGGAGTGGGCGTGGTTTTCTTTCCGGCAGCGATGCTCCGCTGCTGCTCGTCCTCGGCTACCAAGTGATAACCCCTTCCAAGACTTGGTGTTGGTTTTGTGGCGAGTAGTTGAGTTCTCATAACAGAGAATTCGGCATCGAGTCCCATCAAAAACTCGTAGAGTCTTTCCTTTTCTTTAAGTTCGGCCATCTTTTTCCCAACGTTGCAACTGTAGCCATCACATTCACACCGTGGTGTTGGCAAGATGGAATCGATCTCATCCCATATACCTCTTAGCTTAGTAAAATAGGTTGAAACAGAAGCTCCTTGACGTGCTTGTGTAACGGACTGCTTCAACTCGTATGCTCTTGGAGCGCTTACTTTCCCGAATCTTTCATGGAGATCATTCCAGATCTCCAGGGCTGTGTGAGCGAATTTAACCTTGCTTCGTATTTCCTTCTCCATCGCAGTGGTGAGCCATCCTTTGATCATGGCATCACACCGCATCAATTGCATGTATTTGTCATCCGCCTTGTCTAGTATGTGAAGGGAGCCATCGACAAAACCAATTTTGTTCTTGGCGAACAAAAAATTGGTCATCTTCTGGCTCCAATCATTGTAGTTGCTATCAGTGAGATTCTCGTTTACCTGTAGTTGCTTTGGATAATCGGAGGGGTGTAAATAATATGGAGAATTGGTGTCGATTGATTCTCCATTTTTTCTTGAGCTTTCTGGTTTGTCGCAGGCCATTAGGGTTTCTGAGGGGTGTAAATAATATGATACCATAGAGAATTTGGCAATCAGTGAGATTAAACTTTTTCTATTGAATATCAATCAAGGCTAAGAGCAGTGGCGGACCTACCCACAGTCGTGGGTGGGCTGCCACACCCCTTGAAAAAAAAAATTTAGTGTATTATTTAGGCAAAAAAAATCCGATCGCACCACTTGAAAATATGGTTGAACACCTCATCGGTATCCCAAGCAAATAATTTCTAGGTCCGCCACTTGCTAAGAGCCACATAAATACACTTAGGAAAAGTAAAGAAAGGAAACTAACAAACAATCCCTAAAAGAAAGGAAAGACAATCAATAAATAAAAATAGAAGATAGTCCCAATCTTTAGCCAATGTGTGCGATATCTAATAACAACAAAATGTTAAAATCCATGTAGGACAATGTACTCCACAAAGCAACGTAATCAAGTATGTTAAAGCAATACATAGCCTTAGATTAAGCATCAAATTTAAAAAATTGCGGTTACTTCTGTTTCATTAAATTTATTTTTTGAAGTGTGCCGTCTGAAATGAACCAAGTATCGGTTATTCCCAAAACTAAAAATCAAAGTGTTTGTTCTCGGTTTAGTCAGTGATAAGTCTATTTTTGGTTTCTTCGGTTGCCTTGGCATGTGTTAGCCGGTCCGATAAATCTAATCAACCCTAGGCGTTTAGTTTGTCGTTTTTTTCTGAAACCGTAAGAGTTTGTTCCGTAGTCTTAGCTAAGTGGAACATATATTATAAACATTTATTTTATATGTATTTTTTTGTAGTTTATTATGCTTCAGGAGTTTGAAAATTTTAAATACTAGATTTTTACCCGTGCCGCACCTTGCGGCGACAACGTCAAGTGTTTTGGAATTTGTTACACACGTTACGTTAGTGGCATTAACGTGGTTAGGCATATATAATCATTTTCCCGTCCGACGACAACTGTACCATAGGGAGAAACGTCGTCTCCACCCTATGACAATTGTCACACAATTTAAACTTAAACGTCTGAACGTTCCACGTCATATTTCCACCAGACTGAATCAACACACCCACAGTAACACAAAGGAACAACATCTACCACAATTCATCTTCAATTCCTTCTCTGATTGTTTGTAAGTTTGCTGTGGGGTGCTCAAAAAGAAAAAAAACAAACTTCAAATACCTATATCACACATATCACAATCAACAAATAAAAATCTAACAACAGAAATACTGAATCCTCACTTAATATCAACGTCACTTCCATCACCGTACTGATCCACGGGCACTGACTCCACAACCACCACTGCACACGGAGGCGACAACTCATGCTCATCCTCATCCTTTCGCTCTTTCACTCTCTCGTAACTTCCGACAACATCCGACGTCCAAAAGAAAACACAAATAGAGCCGTACACGCTAGCCACAACTGTCGAGCACCGAATCCCATCGGTCCAAACAAACCCTCATAACTTCAACCGGAATCGTAGAAACACGATTCCGGTCCACCGCGGCTTCCAGGCCCATCCACTCACCACTCTGAGCATCACCGCAAACCAAATCGGTACCGCACATTAGGAAGCGGGGACAAATGTTTTGATTAAAGTAGGTTAGGTGATGAAATCAATCAAAGTAGTTAAATTGTTGAAGTAATTTTGATTTTCTATAATCTAATCCGTTGATATGTGACGGACCTGAAAGAATAGGTGTCGCCGGAGTTTAATTCCTATCGGTACCCTAGGAATACAGACGGAAGAGATGTAGATTAAATGATTGATAAAAGGAGATGAATCATGAAACGAAAAAGTGAGGTGTGTATACCTATGTAGCAGAGAAGAAGAGTTAATCTATTTGGGAGGGACTTAAAACGTTATATCTTAAAAGTTTAAGGGCTATATTGTCGATTGGAAAACCACACCGACATTTGTCTTTAACATTATATAAATCTACAGATTTATTTTTGGGATTATAAGAAGGTGTAAAATCGAAAAATTTTTGTGGAAACTTCCTATTATTTTCGTTGAAAGAGTTAATTACTGTTTTCGTCCCTGTGGTTTGTCAAAAATCACTATTTCAGTCCATTAGTTTAAAAATTGTGATTTCAGTCCCTGTGGTTTCACTTTCGTAACCATTTCATTCCATGTAGTTTCACTTTTGTAACCATTTCAATCCATTATTCGGTAAAGTACAGGGACTGAAATTGTTACGAGGTGGGCTGAAATGGTTATGAAAGTGAAACCACAGTGACTGAAATCGCAATTTTTAAACTAATGGACTGAAATAGTAATTTTTGACAAACCACATGGACGAAAACAGTAATTAACTCTCGTTGAAATTTCAGACTATGAAAATCTTATCTTTTTTCTTGACTAAATAAGAGGCTGTAGGTTGCCCACGTAATTGCATGTACTTTCTTTGCTTTCCAAACAAAATATCTAACTCCTCCTGTTGGTTCTTCATCTCTTTTTCCATTCGGCTCGCTAAACTTTCCCCCAATTAGTCAATATTTCATTCCATTCCATTCGATCCTTGAAGCATACATTCAATTCAATGGCTTCTACTTCATCAGTTCAAAAGAGGTTCAAGTACGATGTCTTCTTGAGTTTCCGCAAAACCTTTGTTGATCATCTCTATCATGCTCTTGTGAATAAAGGCATTATTACTTACAAAGATGATGAAACAATCGACAAAGGTGAAAGGATCAAGGAGCAGCTCATCAGATCCATACAAGACTCGAGATTTTACATCATTGTATTCTCCAAGAACTATGCGTCTTCATCGTGGTGCTTAGACGAGCTCGTGGAGATTATCAAGTGCCAGAAGACAGCCGAGCATACTGCTTACCCCATCTTCTATGATGTGGAACCCTCTGAAGTCCGAAAACAAAGTGGGTCAGTTGGGGAAGCCTTTGAACAGGTCACAAGGAAGAGGAAGAGGACGTTGGAATCTTTATCACTTCATTTGTATTTGTTCACTAAAATGATTTGTTAATACTAAGAAAGTTTTGCACTTTGGCAAATAGGAAAAGGAAAATGATGTTGGAAGATGGAAAAATGCTCTAAAAGAAGCAGCCGACCTCGCTGGGATAGAGTTGAAGAACACTTTCAACGGGTATTCTTCACTTTAGTTTCTTTCTAATTTGTTTTTAATACGGACATCTGTGTCATCTAAGGTTTCATGTGGGAATATAAGTAATTTAGTCGAATCTTTTTTAACACCCAGCCATGAAGCAGAATTTATCCAACAAATCGTTCAAGACGTTTCACTAAAGCTACATCTCATCAACTTGACCATCGATAGGAAGTTAGTAGGCATGGAGACCCGAGTACAGGACGTAATTTCATCTTTGGAATATTGTCCGTGGTTTGCACCCTCTTGAGCCTAGCAAGCATAGCCGATTATGGATTGAAAAGGAAATTGAAGATATATTGGTTAATGAATTGGTATGTTCAAGCTTATATGAATGGTGGAAAACTACAACATTTTTATTTGTTTTGACCAAAGTATCATATATGCTTTTTTTACAGGGTACTGAAGCAACAAGAAGTATTAAACTAAAATACACAAGTCTCCATCCAACAACTATTATGAGAGGTCTTAGGAAAATGAGGGAACTTAGATTTCTTTCCGTGCATAAAGGAGATACAGTATGGGCTGTTGATGAAGTTAGCCAATACTTACCAGATGCTTTACAATCTCTATATTGGCCTAAATACCCTTTTCGGTCTTTACCTCAAACGTTTCAAGCAAATAAGCTCGTTAACCTTGAAATGGTTGAGAGCAATATATCTGAACTTTGGGAAGGAGGAGAAAAAAAGGTAGAATAATGGTTGATCTATTGTTTTGCATCACGCATTATAATATTTTATTTTATTTTGTCATTACACTAATATTTTTTTCTTTTCTGATGATAGGTTCTAAATAAGATAAGATTCATTGACCTCAGATATTCAAAGTTAGAAACCTTTGACCTTAGTATGACTCCAAATCTAGAAAAGTTAAATCTGCACAGATGTTGTGACTTTTTCAAACTACACATCCCAGTTGAATGTCCAAAGCTCAAATTCCTCTATCTCACTGGTTCTAAGGTGAGTAACCTCAATCTCGAGATGACTCCACATCTCAAGGAGTTAGATCTTGAAGGATGTTATTACCTTCAAGAAATTCACGCTCCCGTGGGTTGTCTAAAAAATCTTGTCTATTTTAACATCAGCGGTTGCTCAAGGTTTAAACATTTTGTTAACAAATGGAATAAAGTACATCGTCCTTATGATGTAGATGGACTGATCCTAATTGCGGAGTCCCAATATATATGCCCACTGCATCCAGACAGTAATTTGCCTAAGTTTCAGTTTGTTGTACATATCGGGAACCTCTACCCTCATCGAGTGGAAATATTGAGAAGCTTATATCTTTTTCAACAAGCATTTGTGGTTTACAACATTTGAGAGAGCTCACTCTTGTAGGCAGTATTCCGGTGGTGCCCAATGATCTGTACCAGTTACAAAGTCTAGAGAAGCTACGTTTGTCGATGAATGAGATTAAGCATCTTCCGGATAACATTTGTATGCTGACACGTTTGAATTCACTTGACTTAAGTCATTGTACATCCTTACAAGATATCCCAAACAATATCTGTAAGATGGAAAGTTTAAGCGATTTAAATCTCCAATTTTGTATACAAGTTGAAAAATTGCCCAAGGAATTTGGAGATATGAAACGCTTGAATACGTTAAACATAGCAGGTGCGGGTATAAGACATCTTCCGTACAGCATTTTTCAATTGAAAGGTCTGTGTATTACTGGGTTTAGGGAGCAGCTTGAGTCCTATGGTTTTACTAATATAATCTCAGTTGAAAGGTCTGTGTATTACTGCTATGTGCAGTTGTGAATAACAGGTACATTTTGTTAGTAAGTTGGGATTCAAGAAGAAGTATTCAAAGTCCAGTCTTTAAATATTTATGTTTCTGACTTGTAGAATGTAACAGGGACATTCTCTTTTTTTCTTGTATGTTGTAAACCGAACAAAAAATGATTACATGTAGTTAACTGAATGACTGAACCGATCGGTTGGACAATCCAATAGCGTACCCTTTTTATTTGTGGTTTAGTTGGAGGATAAAATCAGCACTGCACACTTGTAAGCAGTGGCGAAGCTTGAAATTTTCCGACCGGGGGGTCGAAAACGTATATATCTAAAAAATTCTATATGAAAACTATATACCGGACACTACATACCGCACCCTGCTTGTAAGTCCCATGGCATGTTAATTATTGGTTGAAGGTTACATCCGAATAGGGTTGTTCATGAGCCGAGCCTAGTCTAGTCAGTGCAAGCTTGGGCTCGGCTTTGATTTGAAACCAAGCTGCAAATCTAAGCTCTGACTTGGCTTGGTTTGGTTTGATTTTAAAAAGAAAAATTAACACATATCTCTTAAAATTCAGTAGTCTAAAATATTATTCAATAGTGCAAAAAAAAATCCAAATTAGTTCAACTTAATACATTAGAAGCCAAAATCAAGTTTAACAACACAAAATAAGTTTTAAATTTCAACGAAATACAATATTAGTTTATTAGCATGGTAATCAACCTTCAAATATGTCATAAATATTAAATTACACTATTAGATACATGTATATAATAATAGGTTTTTTTCTAATATATTATAATGTTTATAATATGAAAATATATTACAGGTAAAATAAGCCCAGCCAAGCTACCAAACCGAGCCAATTCGGCTCGTTACAAGAAGAGCCAAGTTAGTCTCACTTTCTAACAGAGCCGAGCCAAGCCGAGCCTCAGTTTAAAACCGAACCATATCAAGCGAGCTTTTTCCAGCTAAATCCAAGCGAGCTCCGAATCACGAGCTTTTTGGACAGCCCGATCCGAATATTACTTTATGAGATGAAAAGAACATATAAGTGATTGTGTCAAGCACCTTCTTTATGAGAGATTTATTGTATATACCAATTTAGCAGGGGTGGTAAATGGTGGCGGGTAAACTAACGAGCCCAAATTCTTCTCCTTTTTTTACTATTTATACCATCCTCTTAACTTTTATACCATCCTCTAAAAGTTAAGGTTAAAAGTTGTCAAATTTCTCCTCTTTAAAATTCTTATTTTTATTTTAAAAACCAGTTTTTTCGAAAAACCTCTAAATTCATTTACGTAACTATATTTTTACAATATATATATATATATAGGATAAGGATCATTACAGAACACTAATTATTGCGAGAACAAAAAGAACAACTCTAAATCACTAAATTTTGGGATTTAAGGTTCATATTTCTTGAATTTTATGTTTCTTACATTCATATGTGTATTATATATACATAAAAAATCATATATTTTTCCCTACACATAGTCTACATACATGTAGGTAATTTAGCCTACACATAACCTACATGTGTGTAGGTTATTTAAAAACTGAAGATTTTTCATTTTTTGTTTTAAATTCTAATGTGAGAAACAATAAATCTTACATTTATTACATTTTCATTTACTTTTTAGGTTTTTAGGATTGAAAATATGAGTGATTCATTTTGTTCTGCGTGTTCTCGCGATATTTAGTGTTCTGAATAGAACCTTCCCATATATATATATATATATATATATATATATATATATATATATGGAGAGGATCATGAGAAAACTAGATATAAATGAGAAAACCAAAAAAGCACTAAAACGGAGGGGGGGGGGGGGGACTTTTAATGAAGGAGGGGGGGGGGGGGGGGACTTTTAATGAAGGAGGGGTAAAATTGGGAAAAAAAATATATAACTTTTCAAACGTTTCCCATTTCTCCATATGTTATCATTTTAAAACAAAAATGGCACCATAAGATCACAAATTTTTGTATCTTTCATTCAAGTATATTCGAGCATATTTTTTATGACATAAAAAAAGATTTATGGTGTCGTCTTGTTTTCAATACTATTATTATAGTAGTGCACATGTGCAATATAACATGTACTACAATTGCATTACATGCTTAAAATTAGCTTTTTGAGTCTAGTTTAGCTTTTAGGGTTAGTTTTTTGGAGGTTTAGGATTAGGATTAGGTTTTTGGGTGTGGGGGGAGGGGGGAGGGGGGTTTAGGTTTTTGGGGGGTGGGGGTGGGGGGGTTTAGGTTTTTTTATGGTTTATGTTTAGGGTTTAGTTTTAGGTTTTCGGGAGGGTGGGGGGTTTAGGTTTTTGGGGGGGGGGGGGGGTGGGGGGGTTAGGCTTTTGGTGGGAGGGTGAATTTAGGTTTTTGGGGGGTGGGGTGTTTAGGTTTTTGGGGGGTGTCGGTGGGGGGTGGGTTAAGCTTTATGTATTAGTGCACATGTGCAGTACAACCAAAAAAAAATGTTTTTTTTTTTTTGAAATTTTTTTTCCATACATAAAAAGTAGTGATTTTTCTAAAAAAATTGTAAAAAAAAAAATGGTATGTTTTTAGGATTTTTTTAGTCTATTTTTGTTAGTTTTTTGGTTTTCTCATTTAAACTAGTTTTCTCATAATCCATCCCCTATATATATATATATATGGTTGGGATTTAGAGAGAACGGTAAAAAGTGTGAGAACGGTGAGAACGATTTTGGTGGTGACATGTGGCATTGATGTTAAATTACACTAAGGAGTAATATTGTCAAAAAAACTCACTCACATGAACTGGGTGCTTCAAATAAAACGTCATAAAAACACCGAATTCAGAAAAACGCCATGAAAAATACCCAGTTAAAATGTCATAAAACACTCAAAAGCTATATTTTTGAGCTATATTTACAACAGCTCAAAAGCTATTTTTTGAGCTATAATTTACAACAGCTCAAAAAGACCATTTTTTAACACCATAAAACACTCAAAAATCTATTTTTTTGAGCTATAATTTACAACAGCTAAAAAAAAAACATTTTTTGAGCCATATAGCTCCCAGTTAAAAAACACCATAAGCTATATTTTTTAGCTATATATTACAACAGCTCAAAAACCCATTTTTGAGCCATATAGCTCCCAGTTAAAAAACACTATAACAAAAAAAAAGTTATTTTTTGAGCTATAAATTACAACAGCTCAAAAAAACATATTTTTGAGCCAGCTCCCAGTTAAAAGTTAAAACGACATAACAAAAAAACTATTTTTTAGCTATAATTTAAAACAGCTCAAAACACCCATTTTTTGAGCCATATAGCTCCCAGTTAAAACGCTATAACAAAAAAAAAAGCTATTTTTTAGCTATAAATTACAACAGCTCAAGAAAACCATTTTTTAAGCCAGCTCCCAGTTAAAAGTTAAAACGCCATAACAAAAAAACCATTTTTTGTGCGCGTTTTATGTGTCTAACCGCCTAAATTAATATTTTTTGAGTTCAGAAAAATCATATTTTGTACTGTAAAAACGCTATAAAACCCCGTTCAGAAAAACGCCATGAAAAAACTCAGTTGAAAATGCCATAAAACAATCAGTTCAGAAAAACGCCATGAAAATACCTAGTTAAAACGCCATAAAAACACCTAGTTCAGAAAAACGCCATGAAAATACTTAGTCTAAAACGCCATGAAAATACTTAGTCTAAAACGCCATAAAACACCCAGTTCAGAAAAACGTCATAAAACCCAGTTAATTTTTTTTGGAAAGTATATCAATAGTATACTCGTTGGAAAGATAAAAAAACGTTGAGTTTTATGGTGTAATTTTTTTTGAAAAATAATCACGTATAAAAAAGTTATTGTCGTTTAAATATGATGGGGAAAAATGGCATGTGATTAGCATGTGAATCTTTGTTTGGATCTTCCTATTTTACCTCTCCTGGTAGTTACAAGACCCCTATTATTTTACAAAAATGTCACCGCATCAATCTCAGCCACATACCACTAAGATCTTGTGGCTGAGAATCGTTCTCATCGTTCTCACACTTTGAGGCGTTCTCTGTTCTCTCCTGATCATGTTCCTATATATATATATATATATATATATATATATATACTAGTAGGGTGCCCGCGTGATGCGGCGGGAGTGACACTTTGCATAGCGACACTCATTTCTGGTAGTCTTCTTATTCGAAAAAGGAAAAATAAGTATTTAACATAAAAGTTATTACAAATCAGCAGGTCGTCATGGAACCTTCGAATGCTGTGGAATTTTTTGGTTCGGAAGATGCATGATGTTGCGGAGTACCGACAAGATTGTCTTTACCGGTGTTTGATTCCATTTCAGTTTGTAATGTATTCTCCAAATTTTCCTATAGAACTAAAAGAAAGTTTATGATACTCCAAAATAACCTAATATATGTGACAACCGGTGATTTACGGCTCTTAATTACGTGATTAACAGGGGATTAACGCAATAATGAATAGTATTTGAGACGCAAATTAACTTAATTAGGCCTTTGTAGTGCCTAGGAACGTCTATACGACTTTACAGTGCGCGAACGGTGGTTTACGGAAAAACCTGTGGAATATTACGCGACAACGAACTGATACCGTAAAAAATACTGACAACGCCGACGAATATTAAATTTTTACGATATATTTTAGAATTCGTAACTAAATTCTAATAACTGTGGTCGAAATTGGATCGAAAACGGAGTAAAGCGGTGAACGACGCGTTTTAGGCAATTTAGCGCAACCGACGGTCAAACTCGACAACGATGAATACCGACATTAATTCTACATAGTTTTAAAACCAAATTTATAATTTATGACATTCCGACAAGTTCGGTTAAAAAAAACGAGCCTCATAGAGAATTTCAGGCTACTAGAAACATAGGGATTGGGCTTGTGGGCCTTGGGCCCAAGCCCAAAGCCCATTTAAAACACAAGTTGACCTAGTATATATGCGTGCCTACACCATTATCAGTCATTTTGAATTTGAGAACAAAACACTCACACACATGCACCCGGTTCACTCTCTCCCTCCAGCGAAAGGCCGACAGCCGGCCACCGGCGGCACCCGGCGGAGCCGGCAACAACCGGCGGCGGAATCACGGTGGCGCCGCCGTCTGTGGCGGCGACGGTGACCTTTTTCCGGCGATATTTTCCGGCGCGTGAGCACATGTACCCCCCTAAACCCACCTTCTGAGCTCATGCCTGTTGTTGGTTTGCGGATTCGCGCGGCGGTGACGGCCACCTTCTTCTCCGGTGGTCTCCCCTAACGAGCACAGCCCCCCACCCTCTTTGCGATTCTGAAACGGACCACCACCACCACCACTAACCGGTGGTGGTGCGGCGGCTACAAGAGGAGAGAAGAGAGAGAGAGAGCAGAGAAGAGTGAGAGAACCGGCGGTCGGTGCCATTGACCGCCAGACATTGTCTTTATCCGGCAAGTTAACCGGTTTCGGGTTCAACTTGGTTCAGGTTGGAGTCAGTTTTTGGGGGTTCAAGCAGCAGAGAGTGAGATGGAGACTCGACCACCGGTCAGTTCGTTTACCCGGCGGTCCTTGCCATTATCCGACGGATTCACGGTAACCCCCCCCCCCCCCTCTGTTACTTTTTTTTTTTTTTTTAAGATTTAAGTCCGATTATGATGAAGATGATGTTCAGATCGGATTCAAGCTCTTTATGGTTCGTGGTTCGGGTTTAAGTTTTAGGTCGATGCAGGTTCAGTTTTGGGTGTGGCATAGGTCATCAGTGGTGGTGGTTAACTTGTTACATTTCGGTTCTTTCAAGAATTGTTCGGGTCGGATTTTGAAACGGTTCGGGTCGACTCGGTCGGACCGAGTCAACTCGGTCAAGGTCAGCCGGTCAACTCAGTTGACTCAGTCAACTCAGCGAGTTGACACAGTCAGCTCAGCTTTTCGACATGAAATTTTGGTAAAATATGCGACGCGATTGTTTTATTATTTTTATATAGTTTTATTTATTTCGTGACAACGAGCTCGACCCGATTACTTAACGCATATACATTAGTTATTATCTACGTTTTGACACTTGACAAAAATTTCATATATATTGTTTGTTGACAATTGTTGAATTTTTACAAAATAACGACGCTTTAGTTGTCGGGGCCGTCCAAAAACAGAGGATACTCTGCCCGTTTTTCGAGAAAACCCGTAATATACAACGCGTTTATTTAAAGGACGAAACCTTTAGAATCCGATAAACTTTAATAAACACAAATACAAATGAATATTTGTTTTACAACGGCACTTTACAACTTACGAAAAATGACGATTTTGGAATCGTTTACAACAATTAAGCTAGTTATTTTAAACTTCGAAAACTTGATAATTCTTTTTACAAAAATCAATATAAATACTTATATTGTTTCAAAAGCCGATAACACGCATTCATTTTATAAAAATAAATATAGTTTATATATTTATTTCAAATATCCAACATGAACTCGTTTTATGAAAAATAAATATAGTTATATATTTATTTCCGACAGTAAACGAAACAAATCCTTTTATAAATAAATATAGTGTTATATATTTATTTCGGACGTCAAACTAAAACGACAATTTCTTTATAAAATAAATATAGTTTATATATTTACTTCGAACATCAACTAATTCGATTCTTTTATAAAAGTAAATATATTTTATATATTTATTTCAAATAACAAACAACACGAATTCGTTTATACAAATACATGTAGTTATGTATTTATTTTAAATATCAAACAACACCAACTCTTATGACATACATATAGTTTATATATTTATTTTTAGCATCCAACGACTCGTATTCGTATATAAAAGTAAATATAGCTTGTATATTTATTTTTAAACACAAACAACTCGATAATACTTTTGTAAAATAAATATATCTTCTATATTTATTTCAAACGCCTAAACGGCACACTATATATCATTTATATCGCTTACGAGTTTGTTACATGCTATTTTCGTATAAATGTGTATTACATACACGACGACTTCTCAAGGCGACTAACGGGATTCTACTGGAATATTTATATATTTTTACATAAATATTTATATACTTTAAATCCCACGAGAACTATGTGGTTTTTCAAAGACTTAGTAAACTATTACAGACAATAAACGAGACTCAACGCGTATAACTTAGTCATTATTCATTAAGTTAACAAGTTACCATCGAATCGCTCGATTAACGATTCGGTAGAGCTCGATGAAACGTAGATTAGCTACTGCTTTTATTTAGAAACTTATAAGATATTCCGTGTTAGGAAAATTGTAGAATGCACGCTAGCAAGTCAAGTCTTGAAAACGACATCACGACATCACGAAGTCGTAATTAGCTAGCATTGCACAAGGCAATTCAGGTGAGTTCATAACCCCACCTTTTTACGGTTTTACATTTTTATAAATGCTTTCGGGGTGGGAAGACATGCATGTTTTCAGAAACATACAAAGTTTTCGATGAACAAAGATTGCATATTTTTGACAAAGCACGTTTTGCAAGAACATACAAAGCTTTTGAATGAACGAAAACTCGTATTTCTAAATCATATTACGAATGGATTATACTAAATATACCGGTTTTTACAAAACAAAAGCATACTATCGAAATGTGAATGATTTTCATGACTAGGGATGGATCGTTTGGTGATAATATAGAGAGTCATGGGTAGTTGGCCTTAGAGGCTGGGGAGGTTCAGCCTTAGAGGCTGGGGTAAAATATATATTACAATTATTACAGACACTTTTATACATGGTATGGTTAGCTTAAGGAGGGTATACTACTTAGATCATGTGAGTGGGTAGGTGGTACTTGGGGCCATTAATCCTCATTGTAGGACTGAGGGTCATGAGTGATAGATCTATTTGGGTGTAGCGAGCCCAACTCCTGAGTCCACTATACGAAACATGGGGTAACTTTGAGCCCGACGCAAAAATCTGCTAGGTTTGAGTCTTCCTGCATCACTTCACACATACCATTGGCTTTGCAACCCAGTGGTGATCTCTTTTTCCTTATTGCTTCATACCAGGAACATATATACTTTCAGAAATACTTGATTTTTACAAATTAAATATCATGTTTTATACAAATTCAAAGCATAGGATTATGCGGGCATGGAGTCAAAGTCAGGGTGGGCATTGACGGTTATACATACTTTACAAATACAAAAGTTTACAAATACATGGTTTTACGAACATAAGGCGTTACAAATACAAGTTTACAAATACTTGGTTTTACGAACATAATGCAATACAAATACAAAGTTTCCATATAACTTGGCAAGAAAATGATTTCTAAATTCGTTTTCTCAATATTATTTCACAAACCGGTTATTCAAAAGATTTATTTCAAATCTTTTACAGACAAACTATGAACTCGCTCAACTTTATGTTGACTTTTTCGCATGTTTCTTTCTCAGGTCACATTTCAAAGTTATGGCACGGTTGTAATAGGAGAACCACGTGGAGTCGAGTACTTAGCGGGCATTCAATTTCTAGAAAGTTTATGCTTATTTGCTTCCGCTGTGCAATGAAGATACCAGTCCAGTCACGCCAGCTCAGATAATTTCGGGGTGTGACAGATTGGTATCAGAGCTATAGGTTACAGCGAATAAGGTTTTCTGTTGGAATACGTAGGCTCTAACCTCACTTTTCTCTGGGACTTAGACTATTAAGACGTTGAATACATACAGAACGCCTAGTACTCGAATATGGTCTCCAACCGTTGCCGAAAAACAAACAGTTAAAATTTTGTTTTCAAACATGCGCTAAAGTTGTGTTTTACACACGGTACACGAAACGATTACATACAGTACACAAAACTCTGAGAGTTTAGGAAACATGCATTTAAGACCTTCGGAAACTTATGTTGAAGTTTATTAAAGGTCATCACGTAGGAACCGCGATTATTAACTCGGGCACACACTATTGTTTATATTGTCTTTGCTATTCTAACTTCCCAAGCAGGCAGCCTACGCATAACAAAACGCTAGTGCACGAGAATACTTGGAACTCAAATCTTACGTCAACGGATATCGGGGTACATCACATCCTACGTGGAACAAAACACTAGTGTGCATGTATACATGAAACTTAAGCTATACATCAACGGAGGTTGAAGTACGTCACATACGACTTTCGAGGTGAAGTCATCGAGAAGACACTATGGAGCATTTCAACGATGATGCTAATCCTGTCTGCACGAAAACTATCGATCAGGACGCGGCGGTTTGGCACGCGGTCCTGCAACGACACGAGTCACGCTAAGGAGAAGACACATGTCTTCGTATTCCCCCCTTTCTCAGTAACGACGAATACGCTATGTTCGACATTCCATGGTAATGTCACCTAACAACTGGTCGTCACATGAAACCCCAGGTAAAGTCCTTAAATTTCTTTTATTGAAATTCCGACTTTTGCATTTACTGAGTAGATTTTCATATCTCTACTCCTCTTAATGGTCATTGTATCACGATCATTTTTTTTCACTATAGCGAATACTTATTGCTTCATTTCTTGAAAATTCATATGTTACGCATGCATAGTTTGTTACGCATGTGGTTTCGTTTCAAATGAGTATTTCATCAAAATTCAAATATTATTTCGCTAAATCTAATTATTGATTTGTAATTCGAATGACCCGCATTATTGTAATAGTTGGCTCCTTTGTTATCCAGTCAACACAATTTTCTTGAAATTTCTTTCTTTTCAAGTTACATACATGGTTTTTTGTTGCGACCATGCCGAAAGTTTTCTTGTCGATACATGTATTTATTATCGGATTGCACCAAAACCAAGTTCAATTGTTTGAACTAGTTCATTACACATTCAATTCAAGACACCATATGATGTATTGGAAACATCATATTCAGATCCGTCTTAACAAGTGTTTCATTTGTTTCGAGTCGTAGTGGACTCGTTTGGTCTACGACTCCATTAAATTGTTTGTTGATTTCGACACCTTGTGGTGGTGTTTTCACTAATTTGAAGCTTGCGCTAATCTTATTTACGCATCTCATGCACGGATTTAATTATTTATTTATTGATTTAGATTAAATCCGCTTTGATTTATCACATTACAACAGTCTTAACACAATCGTGTGTTAAGGCAATGGTGCACAAATTCACACTTTATTCCAGTGTACCTCTTAACAGTACTTTCCAACATCGATCGAATGTTTTGCGATATTCATTGCTTCTTCATCTTCGATCGAAACATTATTACTTTGATGTTCCATTTTCAATTGAAAATCCTATGATGTGTAGAAACAAATTTTCATATTTACTTCATTGCGCTTTCAATTGATTGCAAAACACAGGTGATACTTGTTTGATCACCCCTATTATTGAATTGTTTCATTCATTACGACACCTTGTGGCGTCAGTACAAACTTGTAGCTTGGGCTAATCATGATTGAGCGTTTCATGCAAAACACAGGTGATACTTGTTCGATCACCGCTATATTGAAATTGTTTCATTCCCTACGACACCTTGTGGCGTCGATATAACTTGCAGCTTGTGCTGATCACGATCGAGCGTTTCATGCGAACTATTTTATTTGAGCTTGTTGATTCTAAGTTCGTTCAGTGGATGTTGTTGCTTCTAGAGCTCATTTACATATTATAAACGTTCGTTGAAATTCTATTGGTCGAAATTCTTGTCCATTGTTGGACCCTTGTTGACTTGGTCACACTGGTGACTGTAACGGTACATCTTGTTTCCTTTGACATCAACTTTTGAAACACATTTTTTTAAACCGTTGGGTTCTTATTGTTGAGGAATGTCCTTGAATTCACATGATCTGACTAAGTCTTGATTTGATTTCGGGGTCATCCACTTTAATACTATTTATATTTATCTACGCATAACGTAACTCTAAGGAGTTAACGTAGTCTAAATTTCGAGGACGAAATTTCATTAACAGCGGGAGAATGTGACAACCGGTGATTTACGGCTCTTAATTACGTGATTAACAGGCGATTAACGCAATAATGAATAGTATTTGAGCCGCAAATTAACTTAATTAGGCCTTTGGAGTGCCTAGGAACGTCTGTACGACTTTACAGTGCGCGAACGGTGGTTTACGGAAAAACCTGTGGAATATTACGCGACAACGAACTGATACCGTTCAAAATACTGACAACGCCGACGAATATTAAATTTTTACGATATATTTTAGAATTCGTAACTAAATTCTAATAACTGTGGTCGAAATCGGATCGAAAAACGGAGTAAAGCGGTGAACAACGCGTTTTACGTGATTTAGCCCAACCGACGGTCAAACTCGACAACGACGAATACCGACATTAATTCTACATAGTTTTAAAACCAAATTTATAATTTATGACATTCCGACAAGTTCGGTTTAAAAAAAAAACGAGCCTCATAGAGAATTTCGGGCTACTAGACACATAGGGATTGGGCTTGTGGGCCTTGGGCCCAAGCCCAAAGCCCATTTAAAACACAAGTTGACCTAGTATATATGCGTGCCTACACCATTATCAGTCATTTTGAATTTGAGAACAAAACACTCACACACACGCACCCGGTTCACTCTCTCCCTCTAGCGAAAGGCCGACAGCCAGCCACCGGCGGCACCTGGCGGAGCCGGCAACGACCGGCGGCGGAGTCACGGTGGCGCCGCCGTCTGTGGCGGCGACGGTGACCTTTTTCCGGCGATCTTTTCCGGCGCGTGAGCACATGTACCCCCTAAACCCACCTTCTGAGCTCATGCCTGGTGTTGGTTTGCGGATTCGAGCGGCGGTGGCGGCCAACTTCTTCTCCGGTGGTCTCCCCTAACGAGCACAGCCCCCCACCCTCTTTGCGATTCTGAAACGGACCACCACCACTAACCGGTGGTGGTGCGGCGGCTACAAGCGGAGAGAAGAGAGAGAGAGCAGAGAAGAGAGAGAGAGCTGAGAAGAGTGAGAGAACCGGCGGTCGGTGCCATTGACCGCCGGACATTGTCTTTATCCGGCGAGTTAACCGGTTTCGGGTTCAACTTGGTTCAGGTTCGAGTTAGTTTTTGGGGGTTCGAGCAGCAGAGAGTGAGATGGAGACTCGGACCACCGGTCGGTTCGTTTACCCAGCGGTCCTTGCCATTATCCGACGGATTCACGGTAACCCCCCCTTCTGTTACTTTAATTTTTTTTTAAAGATTTAAGTCCGATGATGATGAAGATGATGTTCAGATCGGATTCAAGCTCTGTATGGTTCGTGGTTCGGGTTCGAGTTCTAGGTCGATGCAGGTTCAGTTTTGGGTGTGGCACAGGTCATCAGTGGTGGTGGTTAACTTGTTACGTTTCGGTTCTTTCAAGAATTGTTCGGTTCGGATTTTGAAACGGTTCGGGTCGACTCGGTCGGACCGAGTGGACTCGGTCAGCTCAGCTTTTCGACATGAATTTTTGGTAAAATTTGCGACGCGATTGTTTTATTATTTTTATATAGTTTTATTTATTTCGTGACAACGAGCTCGACCCGATTACTTAACGCATATACATTAGTTATTATCTACGTTTTGACACTTGACGAAAATTTCATATATATTGTTTGTTGACAATTGTTGAATTTTTACAAAATAACGACGCTTTAGTTGTCGGGGCCGTCCAAAAACAGAGGAAACTCTGCCCGTTTTTCGAGAAAACCCGTAATATACAACGCGTTTATTTAAAGGACAAAACCTTTAGAATCCGATAAACTTTAATAAACACAAAAACAAATGAATATTTCTTTTACAACGGCACTTTACAACTTACGAAAAACGACGATTTTGGAATCGTTTACAACAATTTAGCTAGTTATTTTAAACTTCGAAAACTCGATAATTCTTTTTATAAAAATCAATATAAATACTTATATTGTTTCAAAAGCCGATAACACGCATTCATTTTATAAAAATAAATATAGTTTATATATTTATTTCAAATATCCAACATGAACTCGTTTTATGAAAATAAATATAGTTATATATTTATTTCCGACAGTAAACGAAACAAATCCTTTTATAAATAAATATAGTGTTATATATTTATTTCGGACGTCAAACAAAAACGACCATTTCTTTATAAAATAAATATAGTTTATATATTTACTTCGAACATCAACTAATTTGATTCTTTTATAAAAGTAAATATATTTTATATATTTATTTCAAATAACAAACAACACGAATTCGTTTATACAAATACATATGGTTATCTATTTATTTTAAATATCAAACAACACCAACTCTTATAACATAAATATAGTTTATATATTTATTTTTAGCATCCAACGACTCGTATTCGTATATAAAAGTAAATATAGCTTGTATATTTATTTTTAAACACAAACAACTCGATTATACTTTTGTAAAATAAATATATCTTCTATATTTATTTCAAACGCCTAAACGGCACACTATATATCATATATATCGCTTACGAGTTTGTTACATTGTATTTTCGTATAAATGTGTATTACATACACGACGACTTCTCAAGGCGACTAACGGGATTCTACTGGAATATTTATATATTTTTACATAAATATTTATATACTTTAAATCCCATGAGAACTGTGTGGTTTTTCAAAGACTTAGTAAACTATTACCGACAATAAACGAGACTCAACGCGTATAACTTAGTCATTTTTCATTAAGTTAACAAGTTACCATCGAATCGCTCGATTAACGATTCGGTAGAGCTCGATGACACGTAGATTAGCTACTGCTTTTATTTAGAAACTTATAAGATATTCCGTGTTAGGAATATTGTAGAATGCACGCTATCAAGTCAAGTCTTGGAAACGACATCACGACATCACAAAGTCGTAATTAGCTAGCATGGCACAAGGCAATTCAGGTGAGTTCATAACCCCACCTTTTACGGTTTTACATTTTTATAAATGCTTTCGGGGTGGAAAGACATGCACGTTTTCAGAAACATACAAAGTTTTCGATGAACAAAGATTGCATATTTTTGACAAAGCACGTTTTGCAAGAACATACAAAGCTTTTGAATGAACGAAAACTCGTATTTCTAAATCATATTACGAATGGATTATACTAAATATACCGGTTTTTACAAAACAAAAGCATACTATCGAAATGTGAATGATTTTCATGACTAGGGATGGATCGTCTGGTGATAATATAGAGAGTCATGGGTAGTTGGCCTTAGAGGCTGGGGAGGTTCAGCCTTAGAGGCTGGGGTAAAATATATGTTACAATTATTACAGACACTTTTATACATGGTATGGTTAGCTTAAGGATGGTATACTACTTAGATCATGTGAGTGGGTAGGTGGTACTTGGGCCATTAATCCTCATTGTAGGACCGAGGGTCATGAGTGATAGATCTATTTGGGTGTAGCGAGCCCAACTCCTGAGTCCACTGTACGGACCATGGGGTAACTTTGAGCCCGACGCAAAAATCTGCTAGGTTTGAGTCTTCCTGCATCACTTCACACATACCATTGGCTTTGCAACCCAGTGGTGATCTCTTTTTCCTTATTGCTTCATACTAGGGACATATATACTTTCAGAAATACTTGATTTTTACAAATTAAATATCATGTTTTATACAAATTCAAAGCATAGGATTATGCGGGCATGGAGTCAAAGTCAGGTTGGGCATTGACAGTTATACATACTTTACAAATACAAAAGTTTACAAATACATGGTTTTACGAACATAAGGCGTTACAAATACAAGTTTACAAATACTTGGTTTTACGAACATAATGCAATACAAATACAAAGTTTCCATATAACTTGGCAAGAAAATGATTTCTAAATTCGTTTTCTCAATATTATTTCACAAACCGGTTATTCAAAAGATTTATTTCAAATCTTTTACAGACAAACTATGAACTCGCTCAACTTTATGTTGACTTTTTCGCATGTTTCTTTCTCAGGTCACATTTCAAAGTTATGGCACGGTTGTAATAGGAGAACCACGTGGAGTCGAGTACTTAGCGGGCGTTCAATTTCTAGAAAGTTTATGCTTATTTGCTTCCGCTGTGCAATGAAGATACCAGTCCAGTCACGCCAGCTCTGATAATTTCGGGGTGTGACAATATAACCATCTAGTGGGATCTAGTTAAACTATATAAAACATGCTTTGTTATTCTACAAAGTTTTCATGGCGATCATTGCTTGTCAAGATTTTCTATTAAATTAAGAAAAGTTGGATGAATTTTGAAGATAATAACTTTTTGAAATCAGCTAGCATGACCTAGTTAAACAATACAAAAATGGAAATAAAAGGATTAGAATTCTAAAAGTTGTAAAACTAAAGATCAAATTTAGAATAATATAAAAATAACAAATAAATGCAGAGTACACGTGAAGCCTTACCTAAAAATTGTTTAAAATCTAACGTATTTCACACATTACCTAAAAATTTCAAAGTTTCTAGTGCAATCCTTCAAATTTGAATACGTGTGAACCTCCAAATCTGCCGCCAGCAACACTTCGCCGTTAACGCCTCTTATACATAGAAATAGAACCAGTATCATTTAGAGTCTCCAGTATCTCTCCGTTAACGCATCGAAGATTTCACTGAATCATAGGTACATTCTAATATATATTTGTTTGGAAAAAATATTAACAAGCATCACTTATAAAGCACATACCCAATAACAACTCCCTTATTTGTACTTTGGTGAAGTAATATGGTGATCCACCAACAAATATAGGGTCGGGTCCTTCAGCTCCACCAATGCCACTAATTACACCAAATATAGCAAACTAACAGACAACTGTAAGATATTTCCATATTTTGATCATTAATTGGGACAAAAAAACTCAATTTAAAAATTAATATAAATAAATGAAAACTAAAAACAAAACTTAGATATTTTCATATTTTGATCATTAATTGAAACTAACAAACAACTGTGGCCAATTATTTGCATTTTCTCCAATATCTACAATTATTATTAATATAAACAAACTAAATAGTTAACTAAGTTATCGAGTTTGACGTTCCCTCATGTCGGGTTTGCAAACTGACCGAGTCCAGCTAAAAGTCCTGCTCCCATTAACTAAGTTGACCCGATCATCTAAAAGTCCCAGACTTCAATCTCTACAACCTTCACGCCAGGCTGCATATCTGAGTTTGGGTTTTCACATTAACAAAAGGAAAACTACAAACTGCAGCAAAGAACCCTAATATTGTACGAGCACCTATAAAACAAAGACAAACACACAAGGAATATTAGGTCTATCTCTTTATATAAAATTCCTCAATAACTTATTTTCTCTAATCGCTACAAATTTTCTATATACGTATCGATTCACTGCCACTACAAAAGCTCAAAACAAGTAACTACCAACATAAATATATACCAATCAACATCCATTATCATTCAGATATTGAACTCAGATATGAGCACACACAAAAACTTCAAATGAATTAGAATTACCATGCAAAGCAATATCTATTGCCACTAAAATATTGAAGTTATAGATTAGAAATCATTGTAAATGAGTATATATTCCTTACATTGGCAATGAGGAAATTCTCTGCACCAAGGATCACCACCAAATAACAATTCGTTCATAGAAAAAAATAAGAAAATGAAATTCTTATGACAAGAACACTATGTATTAACATCGTCACTCAACCATCGATTCATGAATCATTGATATTTACGCAACTAAAACACAATGAGCCCAGCCATTTTTATAGTACCTAAGAAATACCTCAAGTCATTGGCTTGGGTTGTAACCACCCAATCATCTTGCTCATCTTGATCAAAATGGCAAAACTTAATCAGGAAATCAGAAAATATATATAAATCATTAAAGCTTTACAAAATTCTAACTTTTGAACGCCGTATCCCAAATCGATATGTGTAATTACTAATCGTATCTTATAATTTATGCAGGCCAATTACTTCCCTTCAAGACATGATCCTGCTTGCTGAGCAGTACCCATCACTAGTCTATCTCTCTCTACTTGCATCTCCCTTCTTTAGAATCCAGTATAAGATTCAAAACAAAAAAACAATTAAAATTTTACATCATTTACTTACCCTAAAATGTCAAGAAAGGGCACTCGATCCAAAATATGAAACTTTGAGGTTTCCAGAAGCATCCAATGGAAAATTTTCTTGTTGTAAATCCTCAATCTCACAGTGATTGCTCTAAAACAGAAAAACATCATAAATCAATTGAATCCTAAACCTAAAATCAGAAAATTAAGATTACACATATTTCAAATACCTAAACTTTTATCCAAACTGGCTGGAAAGTGGATCGGGGTAGGAAGCCTTACATATTATGCCAAAATTGAACCCTAGGTCTTCGCGGACAACCTCAGTCATTAGGAGGGTCAACAACCACGGTGAAGTACTGTGAAAACCACCTTTATCATCGTTGCTTTGTATTCAACAACCATCACTATAGAGAAAGAGTACTAAGACAAAATAAGAAAGCTGGTATAACCAAAAAAGGTGAAGAATAACCTAGAGATCTGGTGATGAGGAAGAAGGCAATGGACTGAGGGAAATAGCCAAAGCGATGATCATCTGCTATGGAGAAAAACAGCATCTGACCATATGATATGGGGTTTGAATTTTGAAAGTAGATGAGAAGCCACGTGATATCTACTACTAATGTTGGTACTTAGGAGTTTATGATATTAGGGTTATTGGATTTTATCACCACTAACTATTGGCTATTGGCAACTGTCACCCCCACTATCACTTTGACGCCCACCATCCTCAACTTAACACTTAGTGTGTTTTGTGACCACGTCGTTGTTAACTGATTACTAACTTTTGATCATGTTATTATACATTTGGTGTGTCCTAAGATCCCTATGACACCCCCAAAAGTATAGTAACAGGATCAAAAGTTAGTGATCAGTTAGCGATGTGGTGATAGAACACACTAAGTGTTAAGTTGGGGGTGACGGGCGTCAAAGTGATAGTTGGGGGTGACAGCGGCCAAGAGCCAGTAGTTGAGGGTGATAAAATCCAATAACCCATGATATTATGCAATGAACATTTGTATATCATGTTTTATATATTATAGATTTACAGGCTAAAGCACTATATGTTTTGAATTTTAAAAATTGTTTCCCACTTAGTTTCCGCCCTCTTTCATAGAAAACCCTTATAATTTAGAAAAGTTGGGAAACTCTAACCTACCGAACTTTTTTTTTAAAAAAAAAAAATTACACATGTTATATACATGTTTTTAAGGGTTTTGGGCAAAAAAAAAAAAATCAAAAAAGCGCCGAGTAAATATTTAAAAAAAAAATAAACAAGTTTTGGTGTAACACATGTTACAAATATGTGAGATGAATGTAACATGTGTTACACCAAAACTTGTTTATTTTTTTTTTAAATATCTACTCGGCGCTTTTTTGATTTTTTTTTTTTTTTTGCCCAAAACCCTTAAAAACATGTATATAACATGTATAAATTTTTTCAAAAAAAAATATCGAGAGCTTTGAGTTTCCCGGGTTTTCTAAATTAAAGTGGGTTTTCTATAGATCCTTCCCCTATATATATATATATATACTAACATGTGACTAAATATTCAGGTGAGTCAAACTCATGCTAATAAAGAGCATATATATCTAGTCATTTTTGACTTTGTCAAATAATATCTATACAAAATCGAAATATTCATTCTAAACTGAGTCAAACCCATGCTAATAAATAGCATATATCTAGTCATTTTTTACTTTGTCAAATAATATCTATACAAAAACGAAATATTCACATTGGTTGTTGGAGTTATATAATATAACTAATATTTCACTTATACTATAATACATTTTATAGTTTCTAGTATAATCATTCACAAATATGACATAATTATTCGATAACAATATAACCAATAATTTGAACTCTTAAAATGATTATATAAATTTATTGATTTACTTATTCTACTTCTTTGCAATGATCACCCGTGCGTCGATATTCAACAAGACAACTACCAAAACGTCGACAAAAATGTGTAGGTCGTCATGCTATATTTGGATTTTTTTTAAAACAATATAGTTTATAAGATATGTCAAGAATAAGTAAAAAAATTATAAGTTTGTTGTGGAGGGGTGAATTGTAACTAATTATCTATAATTTTGTTAAAACCTTAGGGATTTAAGTGTAATAAGTTTAGGGACTAAAAAATAAATAGTGTTTAAAAGACCAAAATACCCTCATTTTAGGGGTCTTTCTATAAATAAAGGGGGGGGGGAGTTCTTATTTTTTTGGTATCTTAAAATGCCCTTGTCTCATGCATTATAATATAGTATATATATATATATATATATATATATATATATATATATTAATACTCAGTTTCTTTGTGTATTATGATTTCATCATTGTCAATTCTACATAAAATAGATGCAATTTATGTAAATTTATTTTTAAATAAATGAAATTAGTTGATCCATCACACATCAAAAGACATTTAATTATTAATTTTATCTCATATTGGTGTATCGTGCCATAAATCTTGTCAAGTTTACCCTCTATCCAATTCAAATATTGTTTTTGAAAACACTTTCTCTATATAGTATTTTATTATGTTTCTATAAACGTCTTTACAAATCTAAATTATAATAAAAGACTTCAAATAATGTCACATGACATTCTCTCCTTCAACCTCAATTTTTTAAACTTAAATTTTATTTTAATATTAAGGATTTGCTTGTGTTAATTACGGTTTAAATTTTATCTAATTTTATCTCCATTATCCGAACAACAAATATATATTTTATGTTATGTTTGTTGTTTATACAAACATGGTTTAAATATGGATATCCGAACAACAAATACATATATAATATATTATATTTGTTGTTTACATAAATTATATATTTGTTGTATAATACATTATCATAAATCTCATGTTGTTAAATTTATAATACATTATCATTATAAATTTAAACTGTATAAATAACTAAAATAAATTGATATAAATTATTTATATCAAATTTGATTAAATAAAATTCTAAATTTTATTTAATCACCCCACTGTTTAAACTTATTTAATAGGTGAGATCGTGAGAGAACGATGTACAATTTGTTTCTTTCTAAAAGAACCATTTTTTACACATAGCTAAATATAGTGGCGGAGTTTGAACGAAAACTCGATCGGGGCCGGACTTTTAAAATCTAAATCGGAGGGGGTTGGACTCTTAAAAATCCAATATTTTACATTACAAAAAATATTTTTTTACGAAAATTTTAGGTAAACTTTAACACTACGAGCAAAAACCGATAGAAACAGTGGCTAAATATATGTGGTATTGTCGGAAGTAAAAATGTAGACATGGCTTAAGCTAATGATATTTGACAAGGATAGTCAAATTATCAATAAAACAAGATATGTTGTAAACAAAGCTTAAAACCTTAATAGATTTGGTAATTAAATAAATGGGTAACTTTGTAGAATAGTAACCAAGTTTAAAAGTGTTTCAATTAGGTCACTCAAGTTTCAAAAGTGTTTCAATCAGATCACTCAACATTCATTTTTCGTTAAAATAAAGGGTATTTTCATCTATTTCATAGGTAACCGTTGTAATGTGGATTTTTCTCTTTTATTTAATGCTAACATCGAGTGATGACGTGGATTTTAATTTTTTTTATTTTTAATGTAATGAAAGCGTTTTTATTTTTAATAAATATAATTTCATATATTAAAATAATCCGACCCCAGCATTTTATGCTCCATTTTTTTTTGACACATCGAGAAGGGACATAACTCGATTTGAATGTTAAGTTAACTAATTGAGACAAAAACAATAAGATTGGCCTTATTAGAACACTTTTAAAACTTGGTTACTATTTTGTGACATTTCTGCTTAAATAAATTATGTTATGAAATAATGAAATCGTAAAATACAAAGTGTTCTATTAAATAGCCTAAAACCATAATAAACTGGTTATTAAATACCAAAAATTGCCCCTATGAACCTTCAAATTACAAGTACTTCACAACATATACCCCAATGTTTGAATTAATTTTATCAAAATTCTAAATCAATTTAATATTTATGTAGAAAGACCATTTTGCCTCTTTAGTAACTTCATTAAGTTGTTATACTAAAAGCATAGAATGTTGTAATTACTTAAATTTTGTTGGAATCTTTTTCAAATGCATTATAATATAGAATAGATAAGTCGTAAACAGATTAATACAACAAGATTTTGTGTAGGCTTAGTAGGTAGACTATGCAATGTGAATGAATCTAATATGATATATATGTAACCAATCTTCACCGTGTTGCGGTGGTACTAATTCTAGTTAATAATGAAGACTTTTTAAAACAATAAAAAAAGTTTCAGAACTTTAATTTTTGAAAAACAGTTGATTTTATGTTTTATCTTTATTTCGTACCTTAGTAGTCGTATCTTTTTAATTTATTAGTATTATAATTATTATATTAAAATGATTTTGTAATATAATTAACAACTTTTTTTATTAAAAGTAATATAATTTAAAACAAAAAAAAAAATCATAGCACATAGACAGTAAAATGATTTGATCAAAGCATGTATGTCATTTAATAATAGATATAAGTTCAAATTTAATTAGCCTGAGTGTATATTATTGACTAATCAAAACTATTGTCTTAGACTACAAATTAACAGTGGTGATTCTCAAATACATTTATCTTTTTTTTACTCCAAAAACTATATTGAATTGACTAGCTTCAAAGCTTCATTCAAAGTTTTCGTGTATTATTGTTTACAGACAGTTAACTCGGATTCTCATTTCAAGTTGTTACAAAAAAAAACCCACTTTAAAATTAAAATGACTTACTTTAGTTAAAATGTAAAAAACGTTTTTTAATAACCAAGACTGTTTTCTTTTTAAATAAAATAACGTTTTAAAAAAGCAAATATTAGTAATAATAATTGAAGATAAGAAAGGAACAACAAGAACTCACAAATGAACCCGAGCATGTGAATTCTAAGTTGTTGAATCAGAGAAGGCTGAAAATTTGTCTGCAATCAATGTCATAGAGAAAATGAAAAATGTGGCGTTGTAACACCCTTGTTATTATTTTACGTTTTTCGTATAATTTAAGCCCATAATCAAATAATTCCAGTCGCAATTACAATGAAAATACAGGTTTGTTAAAACTTTTCTAAACTTAAAAGCAAAACAACATAGTGTGATTTAATTCGCCGTTTAGAATAACGACGAAACAACATTGCGGAAGCTTTGTTTAGTGTGTGTGTTCGGTTCTTGCTCGACGCTTGATCTTCATCCGGGTCTCTCGACATAAACCTATGGTCAATACCAGCTTAAGAGTTAGTATTGATAGTTTAATTTACCGTACTAGGCAAGATAATGATAATGGAAAGAAATCCCAACATTAGTCTCTTGATTCCATAAACAAGGAGATGAAACTGGCCTCCACCGTAACTTACGGTAGGCACCGTAAGTTACGGTGGCCCCTGAATCAAAGTACCCCCACCGTAAAGCAGGAGTTATCTGGCGTAATGATTTCAGCCCCCACCGTAACTTACGGTGGGCACCGTAAGTTACGGTGGCCCCTGTATCAGCCCATTCCATTTTGCCGTTTTTGACACGAAAACTTTCGTATCTTTCAATCCGCTTATCCGTTTGACCCACCGTTTCTTCCTACGTGATTGTAATTTGATTCTCCACCTTATGAAATTAAAATCCAAGATCCAGTTAAACAAAATTTCAGACTTTTAAGTCTTCGGCTTATTGCCCTTTTTACCAAATTTTGACCCGTTCGAGTTTTATCAAACAAACATGTTTATTTGCTCTTTAAACTCATGAAATTTATAATTTTAATATCCTCTATCTTATTAATCTTAAATCACGGGTTTCTTACATAATAAAAACCTGTTTACGCTCAAGTGCTTATTTGACCCGTTAGGGGTATTTGCGCATTTTTAAGACTTTGACTCATGAAGTTCAACTCTCCGCTTACTTGCTTGTCCAAAGTAATTATTTAATCTAATGACTCGTTTCTAACAACCTTTTAAAGTTGTTTGCTCAATATACCTATCGAGGGCATTTCTGTCAACTTAGCTCCGTCCTTTACCATAAAGGACTTCATTGCACTTTCAGCCAATCCAATCACTTAGCCTAAATTTTAAACACACATACCTGACTTGGATCAATATATTGACCCGTTTCAATACCTTGTCTCAATAGCCACTAAGTAATAGCGATGTAAATATCCACTTGATAATTATTTCTGTAATCATACAACTCGGCAAACCATTAGTCGATATTGTAAAAAGGGTAATAATTTCACCCCTTTGACCCGTTTGGTCTAAATGACTGATTATATTGGCGGGATGAAGCTTATTGCCATCTCGTCCACACGACTCGCTCCGGTTTACACCGCGCGGTCATTTCAATTATAAATCTCCACTTAACGCTTTTTAACCTATTAAGGCTTACGAGAATAAGTATCTTTCAAAACCAACAATTATTGTCACAAGTGACCAAGTTACAATTTTACCCTTGTTGGTTATCATGATTTTACCTTATATGGTAACCTTTTAAAGTACGTGTTTCATTCGTCATAACATGATCGAATTACCGATTTAACTCATTTTTAACCATCAACACGGTTTCTTATCCTATTTAGTTATCTTGTTCCGTACGACTACACGTCGGAACACCATAACTCAATTATGCATTTGCTTTATTCGTAATCAAAACGACAAAAGAACATTCTAAAATATATGACTAGTGTAAGTTATACTTACCTCATTTCCATATTACGCCTTTCTTCACATACTTGATTTGTTTGACCCGCCTTCTCCCCAAGCTTCACCTAGCTTGTTAAGCGCCAACTATTATTCATCATTCACAAGGTGGTTAGTTTAATCATGGCTTAATACGATTATTCCACCTTACGCATTTCTATATCTAATTATCATTCATCACATCGTAGGTCAGTTTGACTTTCAAAAGTCAAATGCCCATAAGTGTGTAAAATGCGCATCCAAGTTTATCAACTAGTTTAGGCATTTTCTCTAATCACCTGGTAGGCGTTCTTTTAAGCCACCGTCTAACAAATCTTTTACCCGGTTCCTTATATTTCCAATATCTCAACTAGTTCAAGTGATTATTAAATCTAACTTATTTATTTATTTATTTTCGCAAGAACTAAGGTTTCTCATTTATAAGTGAAAACCCGTTTTATCATATAAGTATCATCCGTCCGAACACCTAATAAAATCAAGTTCTACATATCAACTAGTAGATATCATGATTTCAAACATCTTTTTCACGATCTTATCATCAATTCTTTTATATCATACAAAACCCATTTCGTGAGAAGTATGATCTTGTACCTAAATTCATGGTTTAATCAAACACCTTCTATTCGTTATCATGCATGTTGATTCTAAGCATAGTTATATCATCAATTTCATCATAACATTAAAACCCACTTATCTAAGTGTGTTAATTCATCAAATCCTTAAATTCATAGCATGTTATGTATGATTTTCACTTAGGGTTTCGTTCCTAAGCAAGTATTAATCACTAATCTAGCCATAGCTTCTCTAATCCATGCCTAATTCGCGATTAGGATGATTATCAAATTCTTACAACTTTACCAAACATCAAGATTTTACATACCTTATGATCCCCACGACTTGGTGATCGTTTATACGTGTTCATGCATTTGATTTGAGCTGGATTTGACCTTCAATTTGTTGATTCTTGTTGAAGTTAGGGTTTGGGCTCCAAAGAGCTCTTCCTGGCCGATCTCCACACACACCCTTAGTGTGTGTATTGTGTGTTATTACTTGTTTTAATTAAAACAAGTTTCCCACTTGGCAAGTATTACATGTTTTATTTTGATCAATTGAAGCTACAACTTACCATTTATCACTTAGCCACATACTAGTAACTAGGTTAATTATCCCTAGTTAACTTAATAGGTTCGGGAAGTTATAACCCTTTATATTTTAAGTCCCGTTAACTCGGGCCTTTCATAACTTTATTTTTCTTAAGCATTTATTTCCCCCTTTTAATTAATATTAGGACTATTTGTTTAAGTCCTAATATTCACTGGGTTCAATTTTACCATTAACGGTATCTTACCCGTCTTTTAGGATTAACGTGGTTTGATTACCAAACCCTCTTTCGGGGTGTTACAAGTCTACCCCCTTAAAGAGGTTTCGTCCCCGAAACCTTTCTTACGTACTTTACTAGCTTCGATCACCCGAACCTTAGCTTCGGTGATCACTTGAGCATTGCTCGCACATAATACTCCTACCAGGAAAGTATGGTGATGTGCTTTTGGTTTCAAAGCGTATGCGCCTTTTATGTGTATGGCCTCGCAGGCCGATAATTTCATTTTGTATTTCTTATTCTTGTCATTTATTTGACCGAGTTGTCATCTGATCGTTCGGTAGTATTTACTTTCTTTATGTTTACTTCAAGTTAGTCTTATTTCAACAGGCACTTTATATAAGTGATAAGTCGTAACACTACTCCGACTTTGAAGGGTTTTACCGGCCAGACTTATTAGTCGCAGTCATTATACTCCCCGTCATTAGGGTATATCCTATTGCCAACCTGGCCTTTTATGATCTCTTCGCTTTTGACCCATTTAGTTAACTTAGCGAAACCTATCGCTTTTATACGAACTTTATCTCCCGTTATTATTTTACGCCGAAAGTTACAACCAATTTCCTCATCTTATACTATTGACCCGTAGGTTCTTTCACTTAGCCTCGTAGGCTATTTATTTAGATTTTCACCTTTTTAAGGTGAAACCCCGACAATTTGTTTCTTTCTATTTGTAGCCCAAAGGTCTTCTTAGTCCCGTAGATCTTAACACTACTTTTGACCCCGTAGATTATGATGATCCCGTAGATCATCTTTTATTCGTGTCTATATTCATATATATATATATATATATATATATATATATATATACATATATAGCTCCAAGGCACCCCTTGTTATATTTGGAATCATTTATTTTCGCTTTTGAGCTTTAGTTGACCTTGACTGTGGTCAAAGGCTTCATTCGTTTACTTTCGGACTAATCTTCCGACTTTATGACTCCTTACATTATTTACACATTGGTTTGTTTTACGCTCACCATTTTCCGGTTCATAATTATACTTCTTTACAACCCATTAATCGAGTTCTTTTATTTCAATGTTTTTAACGCCTATAATCCTTTGCCTAGGTTTATTAATATTTCTCACTTTCATTTACTCGGTTCGCGCTTACTTATTTTAGCAAGCGTTGTTCTTTATTAATTTCGTTTGACTTGTCGCGTGAAAATTCATCACTTATGAATGTCAAACTTCATTCTTTGTTCGACCCGTTCAACTTTAAAATAGTTGAACGTAAGTTTATCAAAATTTCTATTTACTTCATCTTGTCGTCTTTTAGTCATGACTCAAAATCCGAGTCTTTTGACTTTCCATGCGAATTCCCGTTTCTCGGTCTACTCATGTGTTTAACTCCTTACCCATCAACCGGGTGTTTTACCGAAGTCGTTATTATTGCAACCCTTCCGGTATGCATTAAGACTTCGTTTCACTTTTATATTCCGACTTTGTCCTCAGGTTTGGCGTTTTACAAAAACGGCCCGTTAAGAGTCATATTTGCATTCTTCGGGTTCGAGTGTAAGTACGCCCCCTCCCAATGCACATCTTAGTTATTTCACATGTTTGAATTTTCCGGGTTCAAGTGTAAATACACTCCATCCCGTTGTATATCTTAATCATTTTACATTAATCTTTGTCCCTTCACTCGGGCTCATTATCATAATGTAATACGCTTCCGTCACCCGGCTGTGCGTTTACATTATTATCACGTATTTTGCTCATTTGGGTACTTTTAATTTGTCCCATTCACCCCGTCCTTCCTACATCAGATGTAAATGTGTCTGCTATAAGAAGCTCATGGTAACATATGCCACTACTTACTTGGCCAGAGTAAGCAATTAACACATGACACACACGACCTTTTCATAGTTTTCACATCACGCCCTATGTAAGTAACACCTCTATTTAGTTTTCTTGGAAATAATATCCTGGATAGGTATTCTATTCAGGTTTTCCGAGTTTCTAATTTACATATGCAACAATCGTTCTCTACATGTTTGTTGCATATTGCTATTTGTGCGATTATATTTAAAAACGCGCACCTGGTAATGCTTGGCCCGACGGGCGTTCCTTGCCATTTACCTTGTTTGCGGTCGTTACGCGATTTAGCCCTCGGTGACCATGCTTTTCTTGTCATACTTCGGACCGTTCCTCTATCATATCCGTAATTTGTTCAACTCTTGTCATCTTTAAATGCAAGTGTCCTTCAATTAAGACATTCACAAAAGTTAGTAATGTCAACTTTACTAAATGCCCTTATCATAATACAAGGCTTTTCTACTATATGTGTCAACGCACGAGATTTTGTTAGCTATGTCTATCGTTTAATTGGGGTAACGTGTATTACACCATAACCCTATGTGTTGTTTACAACACTTTAATACGCTAAACGATTAACATACATGCACTTACCGGATTTTCGATCAAGCCTCGAACCGAACACCAATCTTTATTAAGAGCATAAGGTCTAAGTCCAAGTATAGTTTTTCCCCACCATGCTTGAATCCCTTAAACCAGGGCTCTGATACCAACTTGTAACACCCTTGTTATTATTTTATGTTTTTCGTATAATTTAAGCCCATAATCAAATAATTCCAGTCACAATTACAATGAAAATACAGGTTTCTTAAAACTTTTCTAAACTTAAAAGAAAAACAACATAGTGTGATTTAATTCACCGTTTAGAATAACGACGAAACAACATTGCGGAAGCTTCGTTTAGTGTGTGTATGTTCGGTTCTTGCTCGACGCTTGATCTTCATCCGGGTCTCTCGACATAAACCTATGGTCAATACCAGCTTAAGAGTTAGTATTGATAGTTTAATTTACGGTACTAGGCAAGATAATGATAATGGAAAGAAATCCCAACATTAGTCTCTTGATTCCATAAACAAGGAGATGAAACTGGCCTCCACCGTAACTTACGGTGGGCACCGTAAGTTACGGTGGCCCCTGAATCAAAGTACCCCCACCGTAAAGCAGGAGTTATCTGGCGTAATGATTTCAGCCCCCACCGTAACTTACGGTGGGCACCGTAAGTTACGGTGGCCCCTGTATCAGCCCATTCCATTTTGCCGTTTTTGACACGAAAACTTTCGTATCTTTCAATCCGCTTATCCGTTTGACCCATCGTTTCTTCCTACGTGATTGTAATTTGATTCTCCACCTTATGAGGTTAAAATCCAAGATCCGGTTAAACAAAATTTCAGACTTTTAAGTCTTCGGCTTATTGCCCTTTTTACCAAATTTTGACCCGTTCGAGTTTTATCAAACAAACATGTTTATTTGCTCTTTAAACTCATGAAATTTATAATTTTAATATCCTCTATCTTATTAATCTTAAATCACGGGTTTCTTACATAATAAAAATCCATTTACGCTCAAGTGCTTATTTTGACCCGTTAGGGGTATTTGCGCATTTTTAAGACTTTGAGTCATGAAGTTCAACTCTCCGATTACTTGCTTGTCCAAAGTAATTATTTAATCTAATGACTCGTTTCTAACAACCTTTTAAAGTTGTTTTCTCAATATACCTATCGAGGGCATTTCTGTCAACTTAGCTCCGTCCTTTACCATAAAGGACTTCATTGCACTTTCAGCCAATCCAATCACTTAGCCTAAATTTTAAACACACATACCTGACTTGGATCAATATATTGACCCGTTTCAATACCTTGTCTCAATAGCCACTAAGTAATAGCGATGTAAATATCCACTTGATAATTATTTCTGTAATCATACAACTCGGCAAACCATTAGTCGATATTGTAAAAAGGGTAATAATTTCACCCCTTTGACCCGTTTGGTCTAAATGACCGATTATATTGGCGGGATGAAGCTTATTGCCATCTCGTCCACACGACTCGCTCCGGTTTACACCGCGCGGTCATTTTAATTATAAATCTCCACTTAACGCTTTTTAACCTATTAAGGCTTACGGGAATAAGTATCTTTCAAAACCAACAATTATTGTCACAAGTGACCAAGTTACAATTTTACCCTTATTGGTTATCATGATTTTACCTTATATGGTAACCTTTTAAAGTACGTGTTTCATTCGTCATAACATGATCGAATTACCGATTTAACTCATTTTTAACCATCAACACGGTTTCTTATCCTATTTAGTTATCTTGTTCCGTACGACTACACGTCGGAACACCATAACTCAATTATGCATTTGCTTTATTCGTAATCAAAACGACAAAAGAACATTCTAAAATATATGACTAGTGTAAGTTATACTTACCTCATTTCCATATTACGCCTTTCTTCACATACTTGATTTGTTTGACCCGCCTTCTCCCCAAGCTTCACCTAGCTTGTTAAGCGCCAACTATTATTCATCATTCACAAGGTGGTTAGTTTAATCATGGCTTAATACGATTATTCCACCTTACGCATTTCTATATCTAATTATCATTCATCACATCGTAGGTCAGTTTGACTTTCAAAAGTCAAATGCCCATAAGTGTATAAAATGCGCATCCAAGTTTATCAACTAGTTTAGGCATTTTCTCTAATCACCCGGTAGGCGTTCTTTTAAGCCACCGTCTAACAAATCTATTACCCGGTTCCTTATATTTCCAATATCTCAACTAGTTCAAGTGATTATTAAATCTAACTTATTTATTTATTTTCGCAAGAACTAAGGTTTCTCATTTATAAGTGAAAACCCGTTTTATCATATAAGTATCATCCGTCCGAACACCTAATAAAATCAAGTTCTACATATCAACTAGTAGATATCATGATTTCAAACATCTTTATCACGATCTTATCATCAATTCTTTTATATCATACAAAACCCATTTGGTGAGAAGTATGATCTTGTACCCAAATTCATGGTTTAATCAAACACCTTCTATTCGTTATCATGCATGTTGATTCTAAGCATAGTTATATCATCAATTTCATCATAACATTAAAACCCACTTATCTAAGTGTGTTAATTCATCAAATCCTTAAATTCATAGCATGTTATGTATGATTTTCACTTAGGGTTT